>BQNB010051464.1:2774-40977 GCA_026074375.1 Tanacetum coccineum | reverse complement strand
GAGACCTACTGGTCGGACCTTCAATAGTAGGAAATGTGTGCCCTTTAACTAGGATAACCACAACTACTGAAGTGCCCCTTAGGAAACCAATTTCCCTAGAATCTAAAACTCCCAAGCCTGTGGTAACATTAGTTTATTCAAGGAAACCTAGGAAATCTAAAACTATTGATCCTGTTAGCAAACCTAAGATTATTATATATAGTAACAAAAAGGAACCCAATAAATCCTGGGGATCCACAGTTTCTGATGTTCCATCCTCCTCTCTTGATGAATGTAGGTCGTCCAAATTGTTCTCTGGTATTTGGACTCTGGCTGCTCCAAGCATATGACCGGAGATCGCTCTCACCTCACCAATTTCGTCAATAAATTTTTGGGTACTCCAAAATTTAGAAATGATCATGTGGCAAAGATATTGGGATATGGTGATTATCAGATTGGGAATGTTACGATCTCAAGGGTTTACTACGTGGAAGGACTTGGACATAACTTATTCTCTGTTAGGCAATTCTGTGATTCGAACCTTGAAGTTGCTTTTCATCAACACACTTGCTTCATTCGTAATCTAGAAGGTGTTGATCTATTGACTGGTTCTCGAGTCAACAATCTGTATACACTGTCTCTTAGAGATATGATGGCGTCCTCTCCTATATGTCTCTTGTCAAAGGCTTCTAAGACTAAATCATGGCTATGGCACTGACGTCTGTCTCATCTGAACTTTGGTGCAATTAACCATCTAGCTAGACACGGTCTTATGAGAGGTCTCCCTAAGCTAAAATTTGAAAAGGACCATCTGTGTTCTGCGTGTGCAATAGGCAACAGCAAGAAGAAACCCCACAAACCCAAATTTGAAGACACCAACCAAGAAAAACTCTATCTTTTGCACATGGATCTTTGTAGCCTAATGCGTGTTGCAAGCGTTAATGGAAAGAAGTACATCCTCGTCATTGTCGATGATTACTCATAGTTTACATGGGTAAAGTACTTAAGGTCAAAAGATGAAGCTTCAGATTTCATAATCAAGTTTCTCAAGATGATCCAAGTGCGACTTAAGGAACCTGTCCGATGAATCAGAACAGATAATGGAATTGAGTTTGTTAATCAAACTTTGATTGAATATTATGAGAAGGTTGGCATCTCTCATGAAACATCTGTTGCTCGCTCTCCATAGCAAAATGGTGTCGTTGAAAGACGTAATCGTACGCTAATTGAAGCTGCCCGCACAATGTTGATTTATGCAAAAGCTCTGTTATTCTTATGGGCAGAAGCAGTTGCTACCGCATGTTACACCTAAATTTGTTCCATCATACGTCTTCGTCACGGTAAAACACCATATGAGCTTTTACATGACAAAATTCTTGACTTATCCTTCCTCCATGTTTTTGGTTGACTTTGTTATTCGACAAACGATAGCGAGAACTTGGGAAAATTATAACCAAAAGCTGATAATGGTATTTTCATTGGCTATGCACCCACACAGAAGGAATTTTGAATTTACAATCGACGTACCAGACGAATCATTGAAACAATTCATGTAGATTTTGATGAGCTAATAACTATGGATTCTGAACACAACAGTTTAGAACCCGCACTTCATGAAATGACTCCTGCAACAATCAGTTCAAGACTCATGCCAAACCTTCCTCCTTCAACACCATTTGTACCATCTTCAAGAACTGATTAGGATCTTTTGTTTCAACCACTGTTTAATGAATTACTCAACCCTTCATCAAGTGTTGATCACCCAGCCCCTAAAGTAATTGCTCTAATTGTTGAAGCAGTAGCTCCAAAACCCGTTGCTTCAACCGGTTAACCTTCTTTAACAATTGTTGACCAAGATGCACCATCTGCTAGTAACTCACAAAGTTTACTCGAAACACAATCACCAGTCATTTCTAACAATGTTGAAGAAGAGAATCACGACTTAGATGTTGCATACATGAATAACGATCCATTCTTTGGCATTCTAATTCTAGAAAAAGATTCTGAGGCATCTTCTTCTTCGGACGTTATTCCCACCATTGTGCACACTACTGCTCCGAACTCAGACAACGTTACCAAATGGACCAAGGATCATCCTTTATACAACATCATCGGTGAACTCGAAAGACCTATTTCCACAAGACTCCAACTCCATGAACAAGCTTTATTTTGTTACTATGATGCTTTTCTCTCATCAGTTGAACCTAAGACTTATAAAGACGCATTAACTCAAGCATGTTAGATTGAGGCAATGCAAGAGGAGTTAAATAAATTTGAACATCTTAAAGTCTGGGAACTCGTTCCTCGTCCAGATAAAGTAATGGTCATCACTTGAAAATGGATTTATAAGGTGAAACTTGATGAAATGGGAGGAATTCTGAAAAACAAGGCTCAATTGGTTGCTCATGGTTACCGTCAAGAAGAGGGAATTAATTTTGAGGAATCCTTTGCTCCAGTGGCTAGACTTGATGCTATTTGAATATTCCTCGCATTTACTGCTCACATGAATATGATTGTCTACCAAATAGATGTAAAGACAGCATTCTGCGCGAAGACGTTTATGTCAGCCAACCAGATAGGTTTGTGGATCCAAACAATCCGAATCATGTGTACAAGCTTAAGAAGGCTCTCTATGGGTTGAAACAAGCTCTTCGCATGTGGTATGATCTATTGTTGAAGTTTCTACTCCCTCATAAATTCTCTAAAGGAACCATGGATCCCACATTGTTCATCAGAAGATAAGGCAAAGATATTCTCCTGGTACAAATCTATGTTGATGATATAATCTTTGCGTCTACTACACCTGAACTATGTGACCAATTTTCAAAAATAATGTTTTCAAAGTTTAAGATGTCGATGATGGGCAAAATATCATTTGTTTTCTAGGACTATAGATTTCACAAAGTCCTAGAGGCATCTTTTTAAACCAGTCTAAATATGCTCTAGAATCTTTGGAAAAATATGGTATGGAATCTTGTGACCCCGTGGATACTCCTGTAGTGGAGAAATCCAAACTGGATGAAGGTACACAAGGGAAAGCCGTTGACCCTACACGCTATCGTGGAATGGTTGGCACCCTTATGTATCTCACAGCCAGTAGACCAGACCTAACATTCGTTGTATGCATGTGTGCCCAGTATCAAGCAAATCCTATCAAAAAGCACTTACATGCTGTAAAAAGAATCTTTAAATACCTAAGAGGAATCGTTATTAGGGGACTCAGGTATCCAAAGGATTCTTCTATTGCTCTAACAGCTTATGCAGACGCTGATCATGCGGGTTGCCAAGATACTAGATGAAGTACATCTGAAGTATGCAATTATTGGGAGACAGACTTATTAGCTGGTCATCAAAAGGCAGAAAAGCATTGCGATATCCAGTACGAAAGCCGAATATATAGCCTTGTCAGGCTGTTGTGCTCAAGTCCTTTGGATGAGATCATAGCTTACCGACTATGGCCTTGGATTCAATAAAATTCCAATGTACTGTGATAACAAAAGTGCTATTGCCTTATGCTGCAACAATGTTCAACATACTCGATCAAAACATATTGACATCAGATTCCACTTCATAAAAAAGCAAGTTGAGAACGGAGTAGTAGAGCTTTACTTTGTCAATACAGACTATCAGCTAGCGAACATCTTCACTAAGCCCTTGGAAGAGAAAGAATTAAATTTCTTATCAACAAGCTGGGAATGCGAAGTTTTACCCCGGAGACCCTGAAACAATTGGCAGCTGAAGCTGAAGAATAGTGGTGATACCTATTCGAATATCCTGTATATAATATGTATATATATTAAAAAACTAGAAAAACCAAAAAGATTTTTCATTTTTAGAAAACCTTTATAAAAACAAAATACAAAAATATAAAATCTTTAAAACCAAAGAAAAAATTAAAAAATGAGAAAAATATAAAAAGAGGTAATAATGGCATGTCTTCTGAAAATTGATAACATTTACGGTCTTAGAAATGTCATTTAATAATGATACGAGGCTGTAAATGAAGTTCGAGCAGAAGTTCAAAAGTTTTCAAAACATGCCAAAAATGGCTTGCTATTATTTCAGATAGCAACCCGGTCATCATCTTAAAGGCAAGTATTTCAAAAAGAAAACTTGACCTCATAACGGGAATTTATTCTCGGGCATGGTCTACTTTATGACCATGCAAAGGCTTGTGTTTACTTTGCAACACAACCCGTGCTTCCTATATACAAATTAGTGTACGTGTCAGTGCATTTATTTGTCAAAATAAGAGAAATCTTATTTTTATTGGTAAAAAGTTGTCTTCACAATGAATCAGTGTTTTCAGTAATCACAAAAAGATTTTCAAAGACAATTCGACCACTCAAACAATGACAACAACTCTTTAAATAGAAAACGGGTCATTATTTGAGGGGGAGAAATAATCTTTTAAAATGGTCTTTCAAAATAAGTCACGGAATAAACAGATAAAGTTTTGGATAACGACGGATAACATTTTTAAGGGGAGTTAATTTATATTAACTACAAGAGCTTTAGATGTCATTTGTTTCAAACTTTAGGGACTTATTTGCAATATAAGACTTAGTTGATTCTCACAGGATTTGATCTTAAGCTTTATCAATTCTTCGATCAGATCTCTAGATATTTGCGTACAAGGTTTTGCTGATTCTTGAAGGTGTTGTCGAAACCAGCAAGGGGGAAGGAGTAGATGTATACATGATAGACTTCATGGCCTTCTTTTGAACTTGTCTTCATGGTTAGCTTCTTTTGATTTTAGGCCTTCTTTGTTTCTTTCGGGTGCACTATTTCAACCTCATGGGGAAAGAGACATCTCGTCATCATTTAGTATGCATCATTTGAGCTCCCAGGGGGAAGTGTTGGGAGAATAATTATTTTAAAACATGAGGTAATGTTCTTTTTGATTCAATTAATGTTTTTACTCGTGCCGGTCAATTGGTCAATCACTAAACTTTTTATTTAAAAAGGTAGACTAGAAATATTTGATAAAAGAGGAACTTATAGGTTTGATTAAGTTTGATGATTTCATTACGAATAGTCGTATTTGCAGAAAGAAATGAGTACATTTGGGACTTAGTTTGACTTAAGGTGTTTTCAATGCGACTATTAAGAGGGATTTATTGTCGATCATTAGGACCTAGTTGACTTTGGTGTTTTAATTTATATCATCACTATCGTGTAAGGAGAAATACGAACACATCCAGGACTTAATTGACTGGCAGTTTGCCCATTAAACGTCTCACCGCGACTAAGAGCATTTTCTTCCTCAAGCCTGATATACTCTTCCATATTAATGTTGGGGATGTCCATTTTAACCGGTAATAAATTCACTAGAAAAGAAACTGTCAAATAGCCTAATACGCCGTATTTAGTAAACTGAATACGCCGTATTAATGATAGAGTCGAATACGCTGTATTGGTTTGAAAATCTATACACCGTATCCAATAAATTGAATATGCTGTATTGAGCATTCGACTCAGAGTATTACAGAAGACTATAATAATGCAGAAAACAAACACGCAATATGCAAATATATACAATGCACACAATCAAACAATTACAAACAAAATTTAAACAATTAGAGTATACTAAGCTAAACTAATTAATGGTTAGAAATACTAATAAGAATAAGGTTTAATTAATTCACTCCCTGGAAGCGGCGCTAAAAACCTGATGTGCTGTCGTGTAGGGTCAATTATTTGATTATCAAGTTTTAAATTTATATTTAGCCGCCAAACCTAAAACAACACTTTAACGATCAGTGTACCCAGTCAAGACGGATTTCGCGGTAAGTAGGGTGCCGAACACTAAGAGTTGAACATTAATCCTATATTTTATCAGTATTTTAATTAGTCTATTTACTAGTTAAACCTATGCTATGTACGTTGTCTAATGATATGGGGGTTTTCAGCCTGAGAGACTGGCACAGGTTTGGTGATGACAAATATCAATTCAATAGACAATAAACACAAAAGAAGAAGATTAGAAGATAAAAAACGGTACAAGCCAAATGATAGAAAATTGTATTAGCCATATTAAATCTGGTTCAAATCTGGTTTGTTTGTTTTAGTGCAATGATTTACTTATCTCGAAGTAGCATATCATTCTTAAGACTTAGGTGGGACATTATCCTAAGACCTAGACACGATTAATCCTGTCATAATTAACGCATTCGCATAAAGCATTCTTTAGTTTAATTATAATTTATCTTAGAGAATTAATGCAGTGGTGATCCAGTTAAAATCCTAGCCCAACGGGACTTTACCCACATATTGTTTGACGGTGTTTTATATACTGGTAGTCCACTATTCAAATCTTTATCAATTAATTAAGAGCATGATTACTAAAACATAAATGGGTCACCTACCGGTCTAACTAAGCTCATAATTCAAAGACAAAGACAAAACGTTATTTGTGATCCTATTGGTCCAGTAATATGAAATACGATATGGAGAGCTATCCCGATATCTAGATTACTTGGTCCGTATCACTAGATCCAGTTGAATGATAGGTTACATATTTAAACACATAAACAAGTATGAGGTGATAAACATAATTAAACAATCAACAATAAATTAAAAAATCGATTTTAAAACAAACCAAACATTGAACTTTCATTAAAATGGCTAATACCCGAGGGTATTAGCCCACAACCATTGTAATTATACTAGCGTAATCAAACAATTAAAATCGAACGATTAAGAGAGTAAAAATTACACGATGTCTTTTATGGAGTCGTGATCAATGCTTGACCTTGGTGGCTGATCTTTTCTTCTGAAATTCATCTTTTAGTGAGTATGGTATAAAGAATATGATATTGCACACTTAAAACTCGTTTTTGAGTCTTCTATTTATAGTGTCTCAAAAAGACTCGATACTCCGTATCTGGAAAGGTCGATACGGCGTATTGGGTTGGATTTCTTGGAGTGCGCGCTACGTTCAAATCAATCAGTGATATCATTCCCAATTTACTTGATTTACTGTATCTTTGAATAGTTATCTTCATGGATACGACGTATGTAGACAACATGGATACGCCGTATTGGGAATTGGTCAAACGCGTTTTCTTGTGAAGTCTTGGCGCAGATACGCCGTATCTCTTTAGTTGGATACGGCGTATTGGTGAAATTTCAGCAATCTTCAAATATCATTGTTTTAGCTCCAAATTATGCGCCTTTTAGCTTGTCTTCACAAAACACTCCTGAATTACTGCATTTATCAACTTTAAAGCAATTAAGTACCAAATAATGCAATAATTATATAAAAGTGGGCAAAACAGATGGGATAAATGATATAATAAAGTGACGTTATTTGATGTCATCAAATATCCCCCCACTTGAATCCTACTTGTCCTCAAGTAGACTTTAGAAAAAGTTTTAGGTAAATGAAATTGGTAACAAGCATGTTCTCATCCCAAAAGTTGTAAAGTATATGAATCAAGTAAAAACGTGGGGCTATAAACTCACTCGAGTGTATGTATCGATTTAGCAAAATCAATATAGTGAAATGTCCACAATTTGATCCAGAATGGCAACCTAATTAATTATTGGCCGTACTAAGTACTAAGTACTTTGAATATTATCTTAATACCGTATTATAATTCTATATAGCTATATCTCTCTAATTGTATTTTTGAAATATTAGTTTAAGTCACATTTGATACTAGTAAACCAAGTATTTGTATCGAGTAATGTATACATAGTTTAATTGCCTTTGTAAATTAATATTTTATAAAAAGTTTTTTTATTCATGTATAATATTATTTAAGGGATTCTTATATGTTTCGCAAATTTTTTTATTAAAATGAATAACTACACTATCATGTCAGGAATTAGTGCATACAAGTTCTAAATTCGTAACTTTCTCGTTTTAAGTCCGTTTTGTACGTTCTTTACGTCTACGACTTCGTATTAAGAAGAGTTATCAAAATATTACATTTTTGTATTTTCAACCCACTAATGAACAGCAATTTTACTGTTCATGCACTTTTATAAATTTATTTTTATAAACTTAATTATCGTAAACCCATAAAAGTCGTATCTTATTCGTTTTAACTCCGATTTTAGTGATTCTTTCTAGCACGTCTTCGTAATTAAAAATTCTACAAAGTATTTCCCATAAACCTTCTGATGTGAACAGTAATTATTATAAAATTATTTTTTATATATTTAATTATATAAACTTGCAAATAGCATAATTTCTTCGTTATAGCTTGGTTTTTTGAGTTCTTTATATGCCTACGATCCTTGTAACATGTAGTATTTTATAAAAATATAAAATGAACACTTTATTTTTCAAATTAGAACAGACCCTTAAGATTTTTACATAAATTGCGTTTATAACTTTTTAGCCTAGTTGATTTATTACAAGTCTTCTACCATGTGTTATACCACAAGTCTTATATACTTTAGGTCCTTAGTCCATCATTTGTCCAAGAGTACAAGTCCTCATATTTATTTTACTTATAAACTTTAATAAGTAAACTTTTAAGCAACTAGTTTATATATACTTTTTAATAAGTAAACCATACTTGTATAATGTTTATACTTCCATTTCAACATGTTCTCAACATCAATATAACATATGAAAAAGTTTATCAAACCATGATAAAGAGTAAAAATCTATTTTACATGTTAATATGTTTCCTAGATGGTGATTTACTATATAAACATTATATACACATAAAATAACAAATGTAAAGAGTTTAGTGTTTTTGGATGACCTTAGGATGAAGTATGATGAAGAGAAAAAAGATCTAAACCTTAGTTTAGATGCTAAACCCAAGCTTCTAATACTTAGAAAACCCTAAATCCAATGAAACCTTAATCTTAAACCTTGCTTGTTTAACCCTTGTAAACACTAAACCGAGCTTCCAATACACCTTAGATATGTGTAACATTGAGCCTTGAGCACTTGGAATACTTGTAAAATAAAAAATTATGAATGTATATGGGTGTGTAAAGTGTGTCGTGGGTTTAGGCATAAGAAAGAGAGGTTTTGTGTTTAGTTTGCTTAGTAAAATGAAGTGTGTGAAGTTTACTTGCATAGTGTGCCTTTTATAGCAAGATTTAACTAGCTAATGGTTACTCTAACTTAATCATGGTTAGTCTTGAATGACCATTGTATAAGAAACTCATGAGAGGGGGAGTGTCACCATACTTCGGTGTTAACGAGTCTATAGCCTATTTCAGTCGAGAGCTGCTGTGGAAGAGGGCCACACCGCGCTCATTCCTATGAGTCCCTGTATGTTTCTGTACTTACTCGGCTTCGGTATTGTACAAGTGGTGCTCTCACTTCAAGGACTACTAACCATGATTTTCAAGTCCGTTTTCTGTCAATTATTCTTCGAGTTAGCGAATCGTAGCCGTAATAAGGCGACGCCGACTAAATCACCAACCCCGCCTTCCCCCCTTAATCGCCTAGAACCTCAACCCCCACCCCCAACCCCCCCCCTCCACCCCGCCGCCCCCCCTACCCCCACCCCCTCCCCCCCCACTCCCCCCGGGGGCCTCCCCGGGCCCCCCCCAGCCCCCGGCATCACTTGCGCAGTTGCGATAATTGTACTAATATGACTAGGCTGTTGAGGGAGTTTGCTTGTAAGTTTTAAATCAACCATGTTTATATACTAAGTCTTCAAAATTAAAATATACTTCCTTGTGTTTATATATTTATATATATTTATATATTATATATTATATATATATATATATATATATATATCCGGCCATATATACATATGTATAAGGAAATTGTATAATTTTTGAGTATTGGGTATAAATGTAGGTATTTGGTTGAGTATAGATAGGTATTGGTGCTTCCGGGTATGCCTAAATTTATTTAATTGCGACACGTAAACGTTTTAAGTGACCAATAAAAATAAAATATAAAAAGTTAAAATAATATAATGCTTACTTGACGTAAACTTTAATTTGTTTGGAGCGCGTTTACGTTGAATGATGATTTTTAGTTTACGCAATTTAGCTAAACGTTGGAAATTTAAAGGGAACGCGTAAAAGTTTAAAATAAATAATTGAATGTTCATTAATGTAAAAAAAGTGTGAAAATGTGAGTTATTACAGTCTCCCCATGTTAAAAGAATTGCGTCCCGTAATTTAGTTCGAGTTGTCTTCCGAAATAGTGTTGGTGAAGAGGTGTGTGGTTTTTTTACGTGAACAGTAACCCCAACGACTATGAACAGTAACCCCAACGTCTATGAACAGTAACCTCAACGGTTACTTTCTCCTTTTAAATACCAAATTTGTATCCTCCATTTCTCCATACAACACTTAGGAGCCGTTTGTTTCTTGGTATTAGATTTTGCTTTAGGATGTAAACCCAAAAAGTATTGTTTGGGAGCAAAAATGGTTTTTACTGTTTGCCATCACAACCAAATATTATGGCTATCACAAAAGTAGATAGGAGTAGTGGGTTTACAAAAATTAAGTGGGCCTATCTAATAATTATCTCTATCTCTCTCTTCATTTTTATATTTAAATATTTAATAACATTAAATTTAATTATATATTTTCATTTAATTCACTTTTTAATATATATTATATCTTTAATTATTTTTTTCTATTTCCTACATTAAAACCAAATCTAAATCCTAAACCAATTTCAAATCCAAATTCAAATCCAAATCCTAAACCCATCTATAAACCAAACGGACCCTTAATCTTTCACTTAAATTTTCTCTTATCCAATCCTCAAATATGTTGCATATCATTACACTCTTGGCGATGACGAGTGTGATAGTACTCGGCATTTATCTTGCTTACGTCCCGTATGAAGAAGATTTTCAATATTTGGCCATAATCCTTGGGCTCCTCACACCGATCATCATCCTAGCGATTGGCATTGATCTATTCTTGAATGACTAGATATTATTGTTAGGGGAGGGTTGTAATAAAACTTGTATTTCCTTTATGTTATTATGTAATCTTATTTCTAAGATAATAAACGGATGTTGTGGCTATAAATCTATTTTTTATTTTTATTTATGCCTTTAGATAAATTCGTTACCACGATTGGTAACTCGTTTGCATTCCCCTTCTAACTTGCTTTAACCTAAGCGTTCAAGATTAGTGACGCTGGTTTAATATTTATTGTTGCGACCAAGGCTCGGCTCCTAGTGGGCTTATTCGGTCCCTTCAGCTTAACGTGTCAGTTATAACACCTTTTTTTTACTTTATATAGTAAGGTGGTGTAAGAGTTTACTTAGTCATTATGATTATTAGTTTGGTTCCTCATGATAAATATATTTTATGAATACGCACGTAAAACTTGATATAAATAAAAAATTGTTTCTTGACAAGAAGTTTTAAGGTGACTACTCTTAGCATGGGCATGGTCCTTCCTGAATTATACATAGTTGATCAGGCCATGTATAATTAAGGACTAATAATGCATTGCTCATTTTCGTCAAAATAACGTTATGACTTTGATGACATCAAATAACGTCTATTTTATAGCATCATTTATCCCACGATATTAACCCATTTTGTATAGTTATTGCAAAGAATTGTTACTTAATCGTTTATATTTAAGAATTGCATTAATTATGGAGTATTTGGTGAAAGATAGCAAAAGGCACGCATTCTGGAGCTTAAATGAAGATATTTCAAAGATTACTGTTCTGAAGACCAATACGCCGTATCTATCAAAGAAGATACGGCGTATCCGTGCCTGCACTCACCAAAGACCACAAAAGGAATGAAGCTTAATACGCCGTATCCAGAGGACTCAATACGCCGTATTCAAGATATGGATATAATATAATATTCTGAAAGATATCAAACGTGGTCCCTACTCTAAGAAATCCCCAATACGCCGTATCCAACCCATTGGATACGCCGTATTCAACCGACTTCCAGACCTTATAAATAGAAAACTTAAAAATGAGTTTTAAGTGTGCTAAATCATATTCTCGATACCTAAACCACAAAAGTCGATATTCAATTCCATAGGAGACATCGTGTAATTCCATATACTTTAGTAATCGTTCAGTTTTTGGTATCATTCGTTAACTCAGTTAGTTTACCTTGGCTAAATTATTACTCATGTATTTATTATGATGTTTGAAGGCTAATACATTCGGGTATTAATCATTATTATGAAGATCTGAATGTTTGGTATTTGTTTATATCAATTTCTTGATTTATCGTTGAGTGCTTGTTTATGTTTATTAATTTATACTTGTTTACGTGCATTTGTATACGACCTATCATTCAACTGGATCTAGCAAAGTGGACTAAGCGGATCTAGAGTCTGGGATAGCTCTCCGTATAGTAATTTATACATCTAGAATAATAGTTACACAAGTATTGTCCTTCTAAGTCTGTGTCTAGGATACGCTTCGGGCTTAACTAGTTAATTGAATATTGCCAATGGTTTATTGATCTTATTGACTAGCAGGTGACCTAGATAATTCAACAAATAATGTTCTGATTCCATTAGATAGTTGGACAAATGGACTACTAGTGTATAGATTGCCATTAAGTAGTAAGTAGGTAAAGTCTCTATGAGCTAGGGTTTAACAAGATCACCATTGCTTTAATCCCTAAGATAAATTATAATCAGCAAATAAGGATGCTTTATGCGGATGCTTTATGCGTGACAGAATTAATGTGTCTAGGTCTTAGGATGATGTAACGCTTAAGTCTTAATAATGATATGCCACCTCGAGAGAAGAAATCATTGCACTTAATAAACAAACCAACGTTCTAATTGGATTAATAATGGTTAATACAGTTTTCTTATATAAGGTTTGACCACTCTTTTATCTTTTGTCTATTAGCTTGCGTGGGTAACAGTGTCTTGAATTGATTGTAGTCACCAACAACCAAACCGTGCCAGTCTCTCAGACTGAAAACCCTCTTTTTCTGTTAGAATTAGGATTTAGACTGACATTGGTTTAACATAGGATTAGAAAAAAGTAGAATTAAAATTAGAATAGGATAACCAAGGATATAATTTAAAATTTGATAAATTTTTAGCCTACGCTTCAAGTGTTCGACACCCTACTTACCACGAAGCTACTACCGATCGGGTACACTGCCCGTTAAAGTGTTGTTTTTGGTTTAGTCGGTAAAATATAAATTTAAAATTTGAATCAATAAAATATACACCACACAACGGCACATCAAGTTTTTGGTGCCGTTGCCGGGGAGTGAAAATTAATCTTAATTTTATATTTGGATTTATTTTGGTTTTAACTATTAGATTAGATCTAACCATTTATTAATGATTTGTGTAATTTAGATTTAGTGTAATTTAGAAATTAGTGTATATTCTTGTATATTCTGTAAATCTTGTATATTTGTGTTTAATTGTTTGCGTATTTAATTATTTTTCTTAAATACACTGTTTTGGGTCGACAGTTGAATACGGCGTATCCACTTCCATCGGATACGGCGTACCCAGTTCTCTGTCAATACAGCGTATTCATTCCCAGCAGATTAATACGGCGTATCCACTTCCATTGGATATGACGTATCGATCGTCTGGAACAGAAGCTGAAATATTTGATTTTCGTGCCAAATTTTTTTAACTTTCTTTAGAACATATCCTACTGAATAAAATGATTGTTTATCCATTGTTTCAGGTAGTGCATGACAAGGAGTTCTACTAGCGAACTATTTACACCTTACAAAGAAACCTGAACGACATTTCTGATCATCTAAAGGCGACTCTTCAAGATTCTAAGTCTTGGACGAATTGAGAGATCGCCTGAGTTTTATCTACTTTCGACCCAAGAATACTCGAAGGTATGAAGAAGCAGAAGAAGCAATGCGGAAACCATGGGAGCAATACATGAGCAACGACACCGAACATACTATAGATCGAGAGTCGCTAGGCCTAAAATTGATAACAAAGATCAATTTGAACTGAAAGGCCAATTTCTTAAGGAGTTTTGAGAAAACACATTTAGTAGTTCGGATAACGAGGATGCAAATGAACACATTGAGGAAAGTCTTGGAAATAGTTGATTATCCATGTTCCTAATATCACTGGAGGATTCAAACAATGCTCTGAGTCTTTATATATCCTAACTGAAGCCGTAAGTCGTGGCTATAAGACTAAGAAGTGACAACTGGTTCAATCAAAACATGAAGAACTTAAGACTAAGTTTTTGAACATATATTGCCCTACTGGTTCGAATGCGAGGATAATGAGGAAATCAACAACTTTCGCAAGAGCTAGATGAAACAACCCCTTTATCAAAGATGAGAGCGCTTTAAATAATTCTTGATGAAGTGTCTCATACACTATTTAACTGAGATGCAGTGTTAATTTTGTTCTACAAGGGAGTTGGGATGTTCCAACACGATAGTTCTTGAATCAAGAAGGTGCCACCCCTTCAACTAAGACTGCTGCCAGTTTGCCTTAAATGGGCATCCAAGAATGGCTGATTACTCTCAAAAATGGCATAATTGTAACATCTAGAGGAAGAAGTACTGAGACTTCTGACGGACTGGCTTATAAAAGCACAGCTGAACAATCTAGGAAGGGAGATCAAAAAGGTGAATGAAAAAGTTTATG
This sequence comes from Tanacetum coccineum, assembly GCA_026074375.1. Lineage (NCBI taxonomy): Eukaryota > Viridiplantae > Streptophyta > Magnoliopsida > Asterales > Asteraceae > Tanacetum > Tanacetum coccineum. Next base: position 26,456 of record BQNB010051464.1, on the reverse strand, counting down.
CGGCACAAGTAGGATGTAAACAATGCAAAGGACCCCATTACACCAAAAGTTTGCCCACAAACGAAAGGGAAACTTGAAGGATGCTTACTACACGCAATTGGTTAGACCTTTTAAGTAGGGGGGAATATAGAGTAACAACTCCAGGGGACTATCAAAGGAACAACGACAATTCCTTCGTAACCAAGGATCGAAGGCAATCTATGGAAGATACATGAGCAAATTCATGTAGTGAATCAACCAAAGTGACACGAAGAAGAAGTGTCAATTTGAGCTAAGATAATTCGAGCTCCGATAGATGCTGCCATACGAAACAAGGAGCAACAATCAAAACTATTGAATTACAAATCTAGGAAAATGAGATAAGGTTACTACATGAATAGAGGATTGAAGCTACCAAGTCGTAATAAAACAACCGAGAACCAAGTCACGTCAGTTTCAACCACTATTGAAGGTATTCATACTCGATACGCAATATTAGGTCATCCCAATACGCGATTTATCCTCAGGGGACAATACAAGTCAATTCAAACTCGGGTACTTTCCAAGTCGTTTGGATAATCATTACTGTAAAGATAAAGAGGGGAACTATAGACCAAAATTCATGAAATCTTATGGAGCTTCACATATCAATAACACCATACCCCGAAAGGAGAAAGACCCAGGGAGTTTCACTCTACCTTGCTTTATTAATAAAACTTGCTTTGACAATGCCCTTGCTGACTTAGGAGCTAGCGTTAGTCTTAACTTAGGATTAGGCGAATTAGCTCACACTAAGCTGACAGTAGAATTGGCAGATGGGATAGTAAAATATCTAAAAGGAATTGCTGAAAACGTACTAGTAGGAATTGGTAAATTTACTTTCCTAGTAGACTTTATAAATCTTGATATGCTCGAGGGCCTTTTATAAAAGTACCTTGATCCTCAGAAGATCTTTATTGTCTACCGACCGTGTAAGTTGATGAGTTTACAAAAGAAAGCTTACTTTAAGGGTTGGGTAAGAAAAGTTTATTTTTCAAAAGTGTCTAACCCGATAGTAGTATATATTTTTGAGGGTTCAACATGCTAAGTTTCAGAGAAAGAATGGAACTTGATCTTAGAAGCTAGGCTTATGGGATGAGACTTGGTGTTAAATAGATCATTAGCCTTTCTTGGAAGATTCATGAATTAAATGATCTAATTGAACCATTTGAGCTTATGAGAAATCAAGGAGATGATTTGATGCCCACCATTGAGGAAGGTGAGGTAATTGAGGAATTTAGAACTAGGGATGAAGATCTTGATACTAGAATTAATGATTATCCTAGTTATTGCGACGATAATAAGAAGATCCATATAGATTGTGCTCACAATTTATTTTTTTCATGCATGATAGGATTTGAATTTACTCATGCTAACTTTTTCCCATTATTGTATGTCAGTGTGATGTCTAAAAAGTTTTCATTTTAATACTGAAATATAAGATGTGTCAAAGAGAATAATGTTGTAGGAGCCTTAATGAATGTGCTAGTTTTGTTGGAACCTTTTCTGTTATGACTGACTTTGTAGTTTTAGAGGTTATAGATGCTTATCGTGATGAAGGAATGGGCGATGTTATTTTTGGGGAACCATTCTTAAGAGAAGTTGGAATTAAAACAAAATGATTCGAAGGAAGGATTACCATTTACAATGGTGATGATAAAGTAACTTACCAAATGGTGCGATCACATTCGAGGTTTAAAAACCACACTAATGAGCCAATTGCAAATAAATCCTCTTTACTTGAAGGTAGTGATAGTAGATAGAAGAATTGAATCTCGCAGATACAAAGGCTTAAGGGTTATACAAAGGAGTTTGGAATATAGGACACCTAATTACATTCGAGATGCGAGGATGAAGAATGACTCATTCGCGGGCACATTAATGTGCATGATGATGGAATGAAAAGGAAGTGATGAAAAGTCTAACTTTAAAACTTCGCTGTAATAAAAGTGTCTTCCGGAAGACATACCCGGATTGTTATTTAATTTTGGTCTATTGTGTTGTTTTTCCCAGACTCAAATACGGCGTATCCGCTCCACACCATACGGCGTATTGATTGTCTGGACGTTATCAGTCTTTATTTTATTACACTTTAAAAACATTATTGTCGGTTCTAGAATACGGCGTATTCACTAAACTGATACGCCATATCCACCAGACTGACTCGTATTTAGTTTGTTTAGTTTAGTTTAAATTAACTGTAGGTACCAAGATAGGAATGCATATGTTTTTCCTATATTTTACACAGGACCTCGTGAAAGAAATATCGACGAAGTTGGTGGAATGCATATTTTCTAGAATTCTATGTGTGTGTTGTTCGTGCTAGGATTCATACGCTTTTTTAGCACATAATCTTACTCATAAACGCAAACTATGGAGAATTTTACCAAGCAAATATCAGGGGAGTTTCGTTTTTCTTTTAATTCTTTTTAAATTCCCGTTTTTAATGTTTTATATATACAACGATGACGTTGTATAATTCAAGTGGGGGGATGGAATTAGAATGTTTACTTGTCCTAATTTTCACATTAAAATGCTTAAATTATCCTCAAATTTAAATTATTTTCAAGCATACTTTTGTGAAATTACATGTTACATAACCCGCACACAATAACCCTTGTTAGATATTGTGAGGATTTAACCTTTCTGTTTCCAAATGTTTACCTAAATTCCACAAAATATGAGTGTGCCGGTGATGTTGTAGACTTTAGAACTTGGCTTGGTATATCACTCGAGACCACAATAATGAGTATTATGGATTTAATTGGAGTAACTTGTTTAAATTGGTAAATCTTAGGATTACTCCACAAAATCGCCTGTACATTGTTGATTATTAAACAACTACACCGGTTAGTTAACCTCCCGTTTAAAACCTTTTTCCTCTCTTCATCTTCCAGAGTTGATGATCCACTAGAAAAACCCGTAGAGCCAATCCTTTAGGAATTTACACCAACTATTTGTTTTGTTACACCCTTACACCTTAACCTACCCTGTTAGATTAAGTTTAATTTATAGTTGCTAGTTGCTTAAAGTGTAAAGTTTGTATTTCCCGAGTCTTATGTCATTTTCTATCTTTGGTGCGGTTGGAAATTTGCACATTGCAGATGGGAATGTATATTTATAGTCAAAACTCATGTGAGTTTACTACCGTCACAATTATTGGTGAATCCAAAGAACGAAGGAACTATCGAAGAAATTATCTGGAATTCTTATGATCGTGAAGATGGTGAAACTACACTGAGATTTGAAGAATAGTTTGAAAAAAAACAAAGAGAGAAAGAAAGTTTGAAGATAATCGTTTCGCAAAGAGCTTTACCGAAGGAATTACACGAAGGATTGATTATTCGTTGATACGTCTAAAAAATCAACGATGTAGAGTATTATATAAAGTAGTAGATATCGCCACTTACCTTATAGAGTATGTAAAGTTTTAGGATGATTGGAAAGTTGACTGTTACAAGAACGCCAACTTAGGTTGTTGTTTTTTTATCTATGATCAAGACGTTGTAAATAGTTGTGTCGTTATTGTTGGGATTAAAAGACTTCATGATGATCTTGAAGTTACTGCTGCTAAGGTTAGAGTTACTGCTGCTAAGCAAAACTTAGTGTTGTTCAGTAATCTTAATGAAAAATATGCTAAGTAGTTAGTACTGCTAGTTACTACTGCTAGTGTATATTACTACTGCTAGTGTAACTTAGTTATTACTGCTAGTGTAACTTAGTACTGCTAATATATGTTAGTACTGCTAGAGTAAAGTTAGTACTACTGGTGAAGATTGAAGAAAATATTCTAAGTATTATAATACTTGTAAATAATTCTTGTTTGATGGTGTATAAGTTAACCACTGATTGTTAGGAGTTAATGTGCTAGTACAAAGTTACAACTGTGAAGATTAAGAATGTTGAAAGAGTTTCTATGTCAAGGGATGAATAATGCCTGATCAGAGAAAAGATAAAGATGTTTTATGTGACATGTATGTGTATTTTGTTTTATAAGATATATATAAGTTATTTGTTTAGAAGATCTATGATACATTAGGGAACATATTGTTGGACCGGGGTAGGACTCTTTGGTGATTAAAAAGATGGAACATAGGTAATAGAGTTGATATCAATCTAATTATGAAATATTTGTTTTGATTTCCTTTAGATTTAAGGTTTTGTAACCTATTACTAGTAAGAGTATTCGTATTAAATATTGAAGCTTTGTTTGTTAATATGTGTGTTCATCAGACTTACTCTTCTATGCTTATTCTTCTTATTGATCAGATTAGATTCCACATAATCTTTGATATATTATACAAAGTTTCTATCATAGTTGTGTAGGATTTATCTTGCATAACTAAACTTTACACAAGCTAAGGAATTCAAGATCTATTAAAGTGGGATCAACAAGTGGTATCAGAGCTTGTTGCTTTGAGAAGCTTTGAATAAGAAGAACCTTTTTGAATACACAAGATCTTTTTGCTAGAAGAGATGGATCAAAAGTACTCAGTAATTATGGTGGCTGACATGAACACAAAGATGACTATGCTCAAACAGGTGAGTATGAGTTTGGAGATGAGGATGGATTGTACATCCAGAGATTGATTATTCTCGTATGGGAAGTCATAGAAGAATGTAAATTGCACTATAGTATCAAAAACTTGTTAAAGGTGTTGAGACTACAATTGCACCTGCAACTACTGAAAGGCACAAAGGAGGTTAGAGTTGAAGGCAAGAAGCACTTTATTGATAGGCATCCCTAATGAACATCAATTGAAGTTTAACTTATTAAAGATGCCAAGTCATTGCTACAGGCTGTTGAAAAGAGGTTTGGAGGGGATTGCTGCTAACTAAAAGACTCAGTGAAATCTTCTTAAGCATTTGTTATGAATATTTTGCTGCAATAGCTCATAAGGTGTTACTAGGTGATCACACTTTGATTGATTCAAAAAGCTTATCTGTCTGTTGGAGATTCATGTTGGAAGTATTCTCACAAGAAGATGTGAATCAGATGTTCTTAAGAAGTCTGTCCTCCATAATGATTAACTCTTATACTTTTGTGTGGGGGAACAGCCGGACAAGATACATTTAGTCTCTGGATGATCTTGACAACAACCTGAAGATTATAAACCCAGAGGTCAAAGGGACATCAAGCTCAAGCACAAACATACAAAACGTAGCCTTTGAGCTCTCAATAGGCTCTAACAATTACAAATGGAGCAGTTAATAATGTCATGGGTGCTACAACTGCTAGAACTTAAGCTACTGTTGTTAACTCAACATACAATTGACTTACTTAGGTGATTTGTTGTATCTTGTTGCTTTCTTTGTAAGTCAACCAAACAGTCCACAGCTTGACAATGTGGACTTGAACTATTTCATCATGATGATTTAAATAGAGTTGGATTTTTAAGGTGCCAGATGGCTATGCTTACAATGAGGGAAAAGGAGATTCTTAATGAACAATGGAAGGAAGTTTTCTTATGAAAATGGTACTAGGAACATCTAGGTTGATTATCCAAGGGTGGAGTGTTACAAACTGCCACAAATAGGGACACTTTGTAAGGAGTGCAGGGCTTTTGGAACAAAAAAACTGGAATCTAGAGTGAACACAAGAAGGGTTGTGCCAGTTGGGACACTACTTCTAATGCTTTGATTTATATTTGATGGTCATTTTGGTTAGATGGATGTGATCTAGCAGAAGAAGGTCCTCTAACTTTGCACTTAAGGCTTATCACATCTTCAAGTTCTAACTCTGAGTGTATCTACTGGGATTCAAATTATTCATCATCTTGTTAGAAAAATCGTTAAAAGTCTTAAAGAACAATTGAAAAACTGTTTAAAGGACTAAGGGACATCTAAGTTAGATGTTATTACTTATAAAATAGGTTTAGAGTTTGTAGAAGCAAGACTTCTAGTTTATAAGAAAAATGAGTCTGTTTATGAGGAAGATATCAAGGTCTTAAAATGTGAGATTTATTTAAGAGAAGTAGCCATTACAGAGCTTAGGGAGGAAGTTGGAATGGCTCAAAAACAAAATGATAAAAATTCAGCTAACTGTAGAAAGTTGAGAATTCATCTAAAAACTTAAACAAACTAATAGACTGTCAGATAGTTGATAAGTGTAAAATAGGTTTAGGTTATAATGTTGTTCCACCTCCTTATACAGGAAACTTTATACCTCCAAAACCTGATTTGTCATTCTATGGTCTAGAAGAGTTTGTGAATGAGCCTATAGTTAGTGAGTACACAGTTAAAAAGCCTATAGTTGAGACTAGTGAAGCTAAGGCTAGTGCAGACAAGCCTAAAGCAGTTAGGAAGAATAATGGTGCTCCAATTATTGAGGGAGTAGGTAATCCGATATGTTGATATCTTTTCTCTATTTCTCTGTTTTGTCTCTGTGAGGAAGAAGATGTGCATCAAGATAAGATTGAAAAGAAAACAATTAAGTCTAGTTTTGCTAAGATAAAATTTGTTAAATCTAAAGAGCAAGTAAAATCTCCTAAGAAAACAACTGTTAAACAAGGTAATCAAAATAGGCTGAACACTCATGCTCCTAGAGGCAATAAAAGAAACTGGAATAATATGATGTCTCAAAGAATAGGAAGTAATTTTGAGATGATTAACAAAGCTTGCTATGTGTGTGGAAGTTTTGATCATCTGTAGTATGATTGTGATAACCATCAGAAACAGTTTAATAATAAAAAGATGGTAAAACCAGTGTGGAACTATAATCAAAGGGTGAATCACCAGAATTTTTCTAGAATGACTCACCGTAGTCCTAAAAGGAATATGATTCCAAAAGCAGTATTAATGAGGTCAGGCCTAGTATCACTTACTACTGCTAGACCAGTTAATACTAGTTAACCCAGAACAATAGTGAATAGTGCAAGACCAATGACAAATGCTTTTAATAAAGCACATTCAACTGTTAGAAGGCCCATTAACAACAAAATAGTATTTAAAAACAGTAATTTTAATTAGAGGGTTAATACTGTTAAGGGTAAAAATGTTAATACTGCTAAACCAAAAGCAGTAGTTAATGTTGTTAGGCCAAAAGCAGTACTTAATGCTGTTAAGGGAAACCAGGTTAATGCTGTTAAGGCCTCAGCTTGTTGGGTTTGGAAACCAAAAAATAAAGTTATAGACCATGTTTCCAAACACAACAGTGCATCAATGATGTTTAAAAGATTTGATTATATTGATGCACAAGGCAGATCCAAGTCAGTGATGGCTTGGAGTCCCAAAGTGATGATTTTCTTACCTTATGTGCCAGGGCAATCCTGTAGCAGTTTTAGAGAAAAGGGTAGTGTGATTTTTTGTTGTACTGTTTGTGTGTGATTTGATGATTTTGTGATGTGATTATTTGTGCATTGTTTGGTGTGTATTTGTGATTGTTTTTTATGTTGTATTGTTTGTCATGGTTGTTGAATTTTAGTGTGCTTGTTGTGTGTGTGTTTTTGTGATATTGTAAATTGTTTGTCTTGTTATTGTGTTGGTTGATTGTTCCCCTTGTTATGATGCAAATGTTTCTGATTATTTTTGCTTTGTGATTGATTGATGGTGATTCTTTATTCAAGGATTACTCCCCCTCATGTGTTTGTTTTGTGTTGTGTTTGTTTTGGACTTGATCTTTTGCTTTGATCTTGATTGACAATGGATGCTCAAGGTACATGATAGGGAACATGTCCTATCTTACTAACTTTGAAGAAATTGATGGAGGATATGTTGCCTTTTGAGGTAACCCCAAAGGACAGAAAATCACAGGCAGAGGTACAATCAAAACTGGTAATTTAGATTTTGAGAATGTGTATTTTGTAAGAGAATTACAGTTTAACCTCTTTAGTGTCTCACAAATATGTGTCTTAAAAAGGATTGTGTGCTCTTTAATGTCCATGAGTATTGGTTTTATCTCAAAAACTTTATGTTAACTGATGATAGTCATGTTTTACTTATAAGTGTCCTAGAGAGAACAATATGTATAATGTTGATTTAAAGAATATAGTTCCTAAGGAGGTCTTAAACTTGTCTCTTTGCAAAGCCACATCTCAGTAATCTAAACTTTGGCATAGAGGCTTGGACACATAAATTTCAAAACTATGAATAAACTAGTTAAGGAAATCTTGTAAAGAGGTTTACCTTCAAATGTTTTTGAAGATAATCAAACCATGTGTTGCTGTGTCAAAAAGGAAAAAGAAACATAAGGCTTCTTGTAAGTCCAAAACAATTAGTTCAATCAGCCTGCCTTTAATTGTTACACATTGGATTTGGTTTGGTCACATTTGTAAATACTGAATGAAAAAGATGTTATTTGCCTAGTTGTCGAAGATGATTAACAGTAGGTTTAGTTGGGTTTTCTTTCTAGTACTAAGGATGAGATGAGTGGTTGGCGCGCCCCCTATATACATTATTAACTTTTTCCCTTAATTACAAATATTTTTCCTAAAAGCACATTCTTAAGTCCTATTTTAACTGGAGTAGTAAAATATAATAAGATCAAAGGGGTTCTAGGTAATTAAGGTGTGACAATGGAACTGAGTTCTATTAATAAAGAGATTAATCAGTTTTGTAAGAGAAAAATGTATTAGAGGAATTTAGTGTAGCCATAACTCCTCAAACAAAATATAGTAGTTGGAGAGTGAAAATAATAAACACTAATTTTTTAGGCATGCAGGACAATGATAGGCAGATTCTAAGCTACATACTACTTTTTGGGCTGAAGCAGTTAATATGCTTGCTATGTGCAAAAATTGTGGTTTTAGTAACTAAGCCTCTACAAGACCCCTATGAACTTTTTCTTTGGTAGATAGAAAACCAACTTAGCTTTATGAAACTTGGGGTGGTCCTGTTTTTATTACTTATACCATTGTATCACTTTGGCAAGTTGATGGTAAGGGTATGTTTGAAGGATTTTTTGTTGGGTACTCAATCAATAGTAAAGTGTTTAGAGTATTCAACAGTAGCACTAGGATAGTTGAAGAGAACCTGAATGTCTAGTTTAGTGAGAATACACCTAATATTTCAGGAAGTGGACCAAATTGGCTTTTTGATATTGATGCACTAACAAAGTCACTGAATTATAAGCCAGTTATTACAGGAAATCAATCTAATGGTAATGCAGGTACAAAAGTATGTGATGATGCAGGTAAAGCTAGAATGGAGATGGTGTTAGTTATCAAGCCTCACAACAAGACCCCTTATGAACTTTTTCTAGGTAGAAAACCTGCTTTAAGCTTCATGAGATCATTTAGGTGTCTTGTTACAATCCTTAATACCATAGATCACCAAGGTAAATTTGATGGAAAGGATGATGAGGGGTTCTTTGTAGGATACTCTACCAATAGCAAAGCATTCAGAGTATTTAACTAGGATAATAAAAGAGAATCTGCATGTTCAATTTAGTGAGAATACACCTAATATTGCAAGAAGTGGACCAAATTGGCTTTTTGATATAAATGCACTAACCAAATCTATGAACTATAAGCCAGTTGTTGTAGGAAATCAATCTAATGGTAGTGTAGGTACAAAAGCATGTGATAATGCATGTAAAGCTAGAGTGGAGATAGTACCTGGCAAACACTACATACTGCTACCATTATGGACTCAAGATCCACCATTCTCTTCTAGTTCAAAGGATTCTCCTGATGATGGATTCAAACCATCAAGGGAGGAGGAAAAGAAGGATACTAAAGATCCTGGGAATGAAAATAGCAAGGTTAAAGTACATAGGAGCCAAGAGTTAATCAAGAGAAGGATGCTAGTGTTAACAGCACTAACACTATTAATACTGTTAGTCCAACTGTTAATGTTGCTGGCATAGAAGATAATGCTGTTAATGAGAATATAGTCTATGGCTGTGCTGATGATCTAAATATGCCTGAATTGGAAGAAATTGGCGTATTTAGTGATGCTAAAGATGATAATTCAGGGGCTAACATGAACAATTTGGATTCAGACTTCCAAGTCAGTCCTGTTCCTACTACAAGAATACATAAACATCATCCTCTTGAACAAGTAATTAGAAACTTGAATTCAGCACCTCAAGCAAGAAGAATGACAAAGAATTTGGAAGAACATGGTTTGTTTAGTTTAGTTTAACAAAGAACAAGCCATAAAGGCTTCCAAAATTGCTTGTTTGCTTGCTTTTTATCACAAGAAGAACCCAAAAAGGTAGTTCAAGCACTAAAGGATCCAAGCTGGATAGAAGCTATGCAAGAAGAGCTTCTATAATTCAAATTACAAGAAGTTTGGACTTTGGTGGATTTACCTAATGGAAAAAGAGCTATATGAACTAAATGGGTCTTCAGAAACAAAAAGGATGAAAGGGGTATTATGATTAAAAATAAAGCAAGATTGGTTGCTCAAGGGTACACATAAGAGGAAGGAATTGATTATGATGAGGTTTTTGCTCCAGCTGACAGAATTAAAGCAATCAGGTTATTCTTAGCCTATGCCTCATTTAAAGACTTTGTGGTGTATTAGATGGATGTCAAGAGTGCTTTTCTTTATGGAAAGATTAAAAAGGAAGTCTATGTTTATCAACCACCAGGATTCGAAGATCCAGACTTCCCTAACAGAGTATACAAAGTAGAAAAGGCACTTTATGGTTTGCATCAAGCTCCCGGTGCTTGGTATGAAACTTTGTCAACTTATTTGTTGGACAATGGGTTTTAGAGAGGAAAGATAGACAAAACTTTGTTTATCAAAAGGGACAAAAGTGATATTCTATTAGTTTAAGTCTATGTTGATATCATATTTGGTTCTACAAAGAAGAAGATGTGTACTGAGTTTGAGAAGATAATGCACAAAAAGTTTTAGATGATTTCTATAGGTGAACTCACATTTTTCTTAGGTCTGCAAGTGAAGCAGGAGGAAGATTGGATTTTTATAAGCCAAGACAAGTATACGATTGAGATTTTAAAGAAATTTGGCTTTAGTGATGTCAAAACAGCAAGCACACCCATAGAAACCCATAAGCCTTTGCTCTAAGATGTAGATGGTGAAGATGTAGATAAACACTTGTATAGATCCATGATTGGATCATTGATGTATCTTACTTCTTCAAGGCCTGATATTATGTTTGTAGTATGTGCTTGTGCAAGATTCCAAGTCAATCCTAAAGTTTCACATCTTCATGCTGTGAAAAGGATCTTTAGATACTTAAAAGGTCAACCTAAGTTGGGCCTTTGGTATCCTAAGGATTCACCTTTTGATTTGGTAGCATTTACTAACAGTGACTATGCAGGAGCAAGCTTAGATAGGAAGTATACAACAGGTGGTTGTCAATTCCTAGGGTGTAGATTGATTTCATGGCAATGCAAGAAGCAGACTGTGGTTGTGAATTCCACAACAGAAGCTGAATATGTAGTTGCTTCAAATGGTTGTAGACAAGTGCTTTGGATTCAAAATCAATTACTTGATTATAGGTATAACTTTATGCATAGAAAGATCTACATTGACAATGAGAGTAATCCGCATAGTGAAGAACCCTATTTTTCACTCAAAGACAAAGCACATTGAGATTAGGCATCACTTTATCAGAGATTCCAATGAGAAGAAGCTTATTTAGATGATCAAGATTCATACTGACCAGAATGTTGCAGATTTGCTCACAAAAGCATTTGATGTTAGCAGATTTCAGTATCTGATTGCAAGTATTAGAATGCTTAATCTCTGAAGCTTTAATTAAGGAAAGTATGTTTGGAATGGAATGGAAAAGCTGCTAAGGATGGAAATTTGAGTTAGTGCTGGTAAGTTCAAGTTTCTGCTGTTAAGTATAATTAGTGCTGCTAGTTATACTTAATACTTCTAAGTTAATACTGTTAGTTATACTTAATACTGTTAGGTATAATTAATACTGTTAGAAAGAGAGATATGTGAAATAAAAATAGATAAAGTGATTTGGCGAGAAAAAGAATTAAGAGATATAGTGAGTTGAAAAATAGAAAGAGAGATGTGTGAAATAAAAACAGACAGAGTAACTGGGTGAATAAAAGAATTGAGAGATGTGGTGAGTTGAAAAACAAAAATAGAGCTATGTAAAAACAGAAAGAGAGAATTATGAGTGAAAAGAATTAAGAGAAATCAAAAACAGACAGAGAGAATTGCGAGTGAAAAGAATTGAGAGAAATAAAAAACAGACAGAGAGTTTTTGTGAGTCAAAATGTTAATTTGATGGAAAAGCTATTTGGAATGGAATTGGAGTTAATGCTGGTAACTCAAAGTTAAGGCTGCTAGGCATAACTTACTACTGCTCGTATAAGTTAATGTTGCTAGACATAACTTACTACTGCTCATGAAAGTTAATGCTGCTAGGCATAACTTACTATTGCTGATGAAAGTTAATGCTGCAAGGCTTAATTTACTACTATCAGTTCAAGTTAATGCTGTTGAGGGTGATTTCATAAATACTTTGATTAAGGGTTTCATTCAATTACTTAATCGATTTCAATCTTTGATATACTCTCTAATTACAAACTCTAACTCAATTTTATTGTTAATCGTCAAAACCCAACATCAATGGCTGCTTTAAAGTTTGCTGAGACTCATAATTTGGTCGTGTTTTTGGAGAAACCCAATTAAAGTGATGGATTTAAACAGATAGTGGATTTTCTAAATGCATACACTATCAAGTATGCTTTAACTATCAATCCCACTATATATACTTCGTGCATTGAGCAATTTTGGGCTACTGCTAAAGTGAAGACTGTCAATGGAGAAAAACAGTTACAATCCCTAGTGGATAGGAAGAAAGTGATCATCACTGAGACGAGTGTATAAAGAGATCTTCACCTAGAAGATCCTGAAGGTACTGAATGTCTACCCACTGCTACTATTTTTGAAGAACTGACAAGAATAGGGTATGAAAAACTTACACAGAAACTTACATTTTATAAGGCTTTCTTTTCTCCTCAATAGAAGTTTTTGATTCATACTATTCTGCAATGCCTAAGTGCTAAGACTATTGCATAGAATGAATTTAGTAGCACTATGGCTTTGTAATAATCTGCTTAGCCACAAACCAAAAATTTAACTTTTCCAAGTATATTTTTGATAATATGGTGAAGAACTTGGAAGGTGGGGTTAAATTTCTAATGTATCTAAGATTTGTACAAGTATTTGTGAATCAACAACTTGGAGATATGTCACATCACAAAAAGATTTTTGTTATCCCCTCTCATACTAAGAAGGTCTTTGGGAACATAAATAGGGAAGGCAAAGGTTTTTCTGGGAGAGTCACCCCTTTATTTCCAACAATGATGGTTCAAGCTCATGAAGAAATGGGTAAAGGTTCAGAAATACCAACTGATCCCCATCACACACCTATTATTACTCAACCATCAACATCTCAACCTCAGAAGAAACAATCTAGGAGGAAACAGAGAAAGGACACTAAGATACCTCAATCTAGTGTTCCTACAGAGTCTATATAATGTGCGGTTGTCGTAAGACTTCTACACGAGAAGTTTTACAACTCCCTAGGCAGTGCACCTAATCATTGTAGTGTAGTATAGGCAAGACTCGGGGTTGTTTATCGTTCACTCAAGGAATAGGTTAGGAATGCTTGATCACGGTCTAACAGAATTCTAAGGGTTGAGGGATGAAAGCAGGTAAATCATATAATTAGAGAGAGTGGTTTGGTTTTAGCTATTAAACTAAATAATAATCTAAAATAAGGGTGATAACAATAAGATAAAACATTATGCTTATTTAATCATGTATTACTCCCTAGATTGCTTCTCCTAGTGTTGTTTCCTTGTCACACTTATGATGATCTATGTAATTATTTCCTAAAGCATGAACGAATTACACGAACCCACCGTCTACTTAGTATGCCGCTAGAGCAACGCACATGCAAGGTAGTATGAAGACTATTACACGGCCCCTAGGAGTTTACTAAGTGCATGTGAAATACATTAAAAGTGGATCAACCATATTAGGGGGCAAGGTAGTATGAAGACTGTTACCCGATGGTATCCTTTCTACACAATCACGTTTCCTTAGACATATCAACAGCGATACAGACAAAAGCTGGTTTTCTAAGACCTAACGTGCACATCTATCACAAGAAGCAACACCACTAAGATCTACATTCTAGGTTTTATACAATCATAAATAAACACAATAGGAGGTTTAGCCAAGCATGTTAAAGATAAAACAAGAACAATAAATCAAACAACACATAGACATATTAAATGATTAAGTAAACTTTACTTGATTAAAACATGAATTGGAAGAAGTACAATAGGGTTTTTAGGCCCTAAAATCGTCTCCTACAGCTGCTAAACGAACTAGGGTTTGTACCCTCTTTTTATTCTAAAGTTACACACTCAAAACCCTAAATTCGGTTTTGTAATAGTTAAAAAAAACTGACACGCGACGACATCGCGTTTTAGTCATGACGCCGTCGTAAAATGAATCTTCTAGATCTGCTTTTGAGTTGGTGCAGGCTGACGCAGTTGTGAAATATGTGACGCCGTCACTAGATGAGTTGTGACGACATCGTGTATAGTTGGTGACGCAGTCGCCAGGCTCTGTGAGCACAAATCTTCAAAAGTCTTGGTGTTGGTTCGTAATCTCATCCATTTCTTCTCTAAATGAGCCTAAGTCACGTGTAATTCATCCAAATGTCTTCCAAATGAGAAATACCTGAAAAGGAACCATTAAGTACCTATTTTGGGCATAAACACATGATTTTGGGGGTTAAACGACTCCAAAAAAGTATATAAAATGACACCTCATCAAATACCCCTACACTTGAGATTTGCTTGTCCTCAAGTAAATGGGCTTTTCTATCTAGACAATAACAATATGAGGGGTCATTTTACCTACTCTTTAAACATAATCTACAACACAACCCCCTAGACCTCGTAATTAAAAGCACAGAAAATATATACTAGCACATCACATAAGTTTTTAGGATTCTCTCTTTCACTCGGGTGTATAATGAATTATAACGTATGAGGGAAATGAAAAATCACACTCATTGCCTGTCATAGCATATAAATTACCATAGGCTTGGTAAAGGATCAAACCTCCACCGCTAGTGCAAAATTATTTTATTCATCACTATCTAAGATGTCCTTTTTAAAGGTTTGTGGGGTGAGGTGTAATATAAGATATAGTGGAAACTGAAATAGATGGATATATTTTGGGTGGCTATGGTGAATATAGAGTAAAAGGGTTACTAATTATTTACACGAATACATACGTTGTTTCGGGTTGCTAAGCCAAGACTCGGACGAAGATGTACAAACTCTACAAAACTCTACATCAATCTCTTTCTTTTTCTTTTCTTCAATTTTTTAAGTAACATAAAACAGACATGTGTGGGTTAATAACAATGACACCCCTTACAGACTGAGCTTTTACAGCTTGAACGATATTTGCAATCAACTACTGACCCCGATTTGAGGTGGATCAAAATAACATGGAGATCATTTTGACAAACATATGGGGATATTGACTTAAACTTTTTCATCCCTCCATTCTCCGCGAAATAAATACTAACCAGAACAATCGACCTATAACTGTATTTACAAGGATAAAGACTTAGCAACCGTGTACTTAATAATTAACTTGGGTTATAACACAATAATGTATTAAAAGTGAGTACATATAAGGTAGGCTAAGGCTTTTCGGGTGTAACGATTGGTTTAAGGGTGTCAATACTCTTCATTAATAATCCGGATTAACCAGAAGATTACGAGAACCGTGAAAAAGGATAGGCTCAAAGGGTTGTACTAGGGTATCCTGCACTAAAGGTGAGTGCATAGCAAGGGTGTGGGATAGTTATATGATGGAGGTGATCATCATAACAGTTACATGTTTAAAACATGGGTTAATCCTAATGCCTCTTATCAAGCAAATCCTAATACTTACTATGCGGTCTCGGGATGCGTCACTAAAACAAGTTCTAGAATTTAATATACTACCAGTACACTCATATGAATTTTACTAACACCAGAAATTCCAGAAAAGGCGACGAAGACCACACGTACACATCCATAGCGACGGAATAGACACATGTAACTACTCACTCCTTAACTCGAACCGGGTAAAGATAAAATCATCTTGGGTTACCGACGATAGGTACCCAAATTCCTAAAGATCTAAGGGCGAACCTCACATTTTTGGGGTAGAATTTTAAGGGTTATTGTGCTAGTCATATAAATTCCTATCCATGGGACGTTAATAATACTCGGTTTTCGTTGGTATGTGTCATAAAAAAATTTAAATTTTGGTAAAAATCACCCTTTTATGCTATGTTTTGATATATTACCCATCTTTTTAAGGACAAAGCAAATGACAAATGAAAGAATAGCTTCTAAGGCTTATTCCCCCTACACTTATTTTGAACATTGTCCCCAATGTTCTTTGGAAGTACCCGTTAAAACAGATAAAGGGAAAAGAAAACAAGTAAAAGTAACTAGTACTCCCCTAGTTTACTCAATAATAGAGAAGAAACATGCGATAACTGGTTAAATCGTCCTCCGAGAATCATCCAATAAAACTTCCTAAGAACTTCCAAGCTTCTTCTCATCAAATATAACCTGTAATCAAAGACAGAGAAAACTATACCGAGCATAAAATGTGCGATTTACCAATATAAAAAATGATTTTAGGGTTTGACTCGTTAGATAGGATGAAAGAATTATTGGACTTATCAGGTTTTTGCAGGTTTATACAGAAGAATACATATATTAAATGTTTCACAAGTTTTATTTTCAAAAATAATTAAAAATTTTAAGTTTTCTGGACCTGGGCATTTGACGCCGTCAGGAAAATCCTGACCCCGTCAAAGGTGTCGTGGTGACGACGTCACATGTTAATCATGACGTCGTCTCCACAGTCTGTGAAAACGAAATTTTTGTTTTTGATGAAAAATTTCATGCACTTGATTCCATAAGTTAGTTCTTGTATAAATTGCTGTATAAAACTTGAGTTTTGACAATTCAATCATATGACTTAAAACTGACGCGAATTAATCTAAACAATTCATTTAACATGTTTGAGTTTTGCTCAAAAGCCAGATAAATTCCCCTACACTTATTATTTGCAAAATACCTTTGATTGAAATTAAGACGAGGTTGACAATACAAAGAGTGATTACAAGATAATTCAAACATAATAAAATAAACTATGAAGACTAAAACACACATGACACTCCTAATATGCGGGAAAAGTAAATTAGGTTGCCTCCCAAGAAGCGCTTTTCTTTATTAACGAGTCTTGTAGCTAGACTCGTAGTCACACGTCCTTATGTTGTTTTGTGAATGCTCACGTGCCCATGAATGAGCCATTCTTTCATACTTTCATTCACTTGGTATTCTGGACCTAGGTTTAAGCAATTTCTATAGATAAATTTGTTTTTTTCATAAGGGTGCTTGAATCCGTTTATCAAATCATTCTGGCTAAGTTCTAACAATGGCGGGACTTTACTCCAGTTGAAGTTCTTGAGCCTAGGTATTATACGTGGCATCCTATATGTGTATGTGTCGAAGATCTTGGTAAATGAGACTAATCCCTTGGCGACGTTATATTTGAGCTTAGTGATTTTTCTAAAGGGTCTGCCCGTCGCTCATGAAAAATTCTCCTATGTCTTCTAACACAACAAAGTACGTGATATAGGTGAAACTTCCTACAAACACGTAGACATCCCTAACAATGGCAACTAGGTTCCTTCCTGTCCCCTATAGTCTATCTACCATTATTGTATTATAGGCTTTACGCGAGATAATATTCATTGGCAAAAAAGGGTCAAGATAAGTAGTGAATTTCCTAAATCCTATCATACATTCAAATGCAAGGTCATCCCCGTCAAGACTATTGATTATTCTTTCTCGGCGTAGTGTTTCAGCATTTTCATATTCACTTAACTCATTAAGAACTTCTTCATCATCCGAGTCATTGTCAGAGTGAGGGAAGGGAGAGACAAGAGGTGTTTCTACCGATCCATCATCGGACTCAGGGTCATTAATATTGGTCTCATCGGGTTGGTTGGCGAAGCGATTGAGGAATTGTTCAATACTCTCTAGGCGATAGTCAATAAAGGCCAAAATTTTCTGTAGTTCTTGGTTAGATCGTGCGTGAAGTGTAGCTAGTAGGATAGGTCGAGCAGGTGGTGGATTCGCGTTCTCCATGATGAAGAATGGAATAGTCAATGAAAATTATGAACAAACACACAAAGAAAAGATAGACTACAAGAAAGTTAATGTACGGGAATTAAATCTTACTTGAAAGGATTCAAGCAAGTAGAACTAAGCTAAACTATGATCAAAACCTAACTATTCCCCAGGCGGCGACGCCAAAACTTGATGTGCGGTTGTCATAGGACTTCTACACGAGAAGTTTTACAACTCCCTAGGCAGTGCACCTAATCGTTGTAGTGTAGTATCACCTGAATCGTTGTAGTGTAGTATAGGCAAGACTCGGGTGTTTATCGTATCACTCAAGGAATAGGTTGGAAGGCTTGATCACGGTCTAACAGAATCTAAGGGTTGAGGAAGATTATTTTTGTATTTTTATGTTTATAAAAGGCAGGTAAATCTATAATGAAGAGCGAGGTTATGGTATAGCTTTAAAACAAAATAATAAACTACACAAAGGGTGATAACAAAAGATAAAAATTGTGCTTATATAATCATGAATTACTCCCTAGATTGCTTCTCCAAGTGGTTTGTTGCCTGTCATACTTAGAATAGATCTATGTAATATTTCCCAAAAGCATAAACGAATTACAAGAACCCGCCTCTATTTAGTAAAGACCACAAGATGCAACGCACATGGCAAGAGAAGTATAGAAGACTATTACACGCCCAAGAAGTTTACTAAGTGCAAGGTGAAAACATTAAAAGTGGACAAACCATATTATGGGGCCAGGTAGTATGAAGACATTACCCGATGTATCGCTTTCCTACACAATCACGTTTCCTAGACATATCAACAGGGGGGGGGGGGGGGGGGGGGGGGGGGGGGGGGGGGGGGGGGGGGGGGGGATGCAGACAAAAGCTGGTTTATCTAAGACCTACGTCACATCCATCACAAGAGCACCACCACTAAGATCTACATTCTAGGTTTCACTATAATTCATAAATAAACACTATAATAGGCTTAGCCGAGCAATGTTAAGATTAAAGGCGCAAGAACACTAAATCAAAACATACACATAGACATATTGAATGATTAAGTAAACCTTACTTGATTAAAACATGAATTAGAAGAGTTACAATAGGGATTTTTAGGCCCTAAAATCGTCTCTTACAACTGCTAAACAAACTAGGGTTCGTACCCTCTTTTTATTCTAAAGTTATACACTCAACCCTAAATTCGGGTTTGTATATATAAGAAATTCGACGCAACAGCGTCGCGTTTTAGTCGTGACGCCGTCGTAAAATGAATCTTCTAGATCTGCGTTTGAGTCGGTGTGGGCTGACGCCGTCATGAAATATGTAACGCCGTCACTGGATGAGTTGTAACGACGTCATGTATAGTTGGTGACGCCGTCTCTAGGCTCTGTGAGCACAAATCTTCAAGAGTCATGGTGTTGGTTCGTAATCTCATCTGTTTCTTCTCTAAATGAGCCCAAGTCATGTGTAATTCATCCAAATGTCTTCCAAATGAGAAATACCTGAAAAGGAATGATTAAGTACCTATTTTGGGCATAAACACACGATCTGAGGGTTAAACGACCCTAAAAAGTGTATAAAATGACACCTCATCACTATAGCATATGAGGTTGCCAATGAGGAGAATGTACCTACACATTCCAATGATCCACTACACAGTGGTGAGGATAGACTAAAATTAATGAATTGATGGAATTTTGTACCCAATTGCAACAAAGAGTGCTTGACCTAGAGAATACAAAGACCACTCAAGCTCTAGAGATTAAGAGCTTAAAAAGGAGGGTGAAGAAGCTTGAGAAGAAGCAAGGGTCAAGAACTCATAAGCTCAAAAGATTGTACAAGGTTGGTCTAAGTGCTAAGGTTATATACTTTGATGATGAAGGTTTGGGTGATCAGGAGGATGCATCTAAACAGGGGAGGAAAATTGCTGATATTAATGCTGATGCAGAGGTTACATTGATTGATGAGACTCATGGGAGGAATGATGATAATCTAATGTTTGATACATGTGTTTTAGATGAGCAGGAAGTTGAGGTTGAAAAGGTAGTTAGTACTGCTGAAGTTACTACTAACAGTGCTACAACAACAATTGTAGATGAATTGACCCTGGCTCAGACTTTAATAAAGATCAAAGCTTCAAAACCCAAAGTTAGAGGGGTTATGATTTAAGAGCCAAGTGAATTTACAACAACAACTATAACAACAACACCAGCTGCATCAAAACCTGCATAGGACAAAGGCAAGGCAAAAATGATTAAGCTTGAGAAGCCTTTGAAGAAGAAAGATCAGATTATGTATGATCAAGAGGTTGCTCTAAATCTTCAAGCTTAATTACAAGCTGAATTGGAAGAAGAAAAGAGGCTTGCAAGATAAAAGGAAGAAGAAGCCAACATAACTTTAATTGAATCATAGGATAACACACAAGCAATGATGGATGCTGACTATCAATTGGCTCAACAATTACAAGCAGAAGAACAAGAGGAGTTGAGTATTGAAGAAAAGTCAAAGTTGTTTGTACAACTCTTAGAAGCTAGAAAGAAACACTTTGCAGAAATGAGAGCAAGAGAAAAGAGGAACAAATCACCAACTCAAGCTCAACAAAGAAAGCTATATTGTAACTATCTGAAAAACATAGAAGGATACACTCTGAAATAGTTAAAGGGCTTCAAGTTTGAAGTTATCAAGGAAATGTTTGACAAAGCTTTCAAAAGAGTTAACACTTTTGTTGACTATAAAACTGAGTTGATGGAAGAGAGTTCAAAGAGAGCTGAAGCTGAGAAAGAGAGCAGTTCAAAAAGAGCAGGAGAAGGGCTTGAATCTAACAATTCAAAGAAGCAAAAGTTAGATGAGAAGGTGGAAGCTGAATTAGAGGATGATAAAGAGAAAGAAGAACTTAAACAATGCTTTGAGATTGTCCCAGAAGAAGAAATTGCAATAGATGCTATACCTCTAGCTACCAAACCTGCACCCATTGTAAATTTCCAGATTCATAGAAAAGGAAGGAATAGATATTATGAAATAATGAGAGCTGATGGAAGTACCAAGACATACTTATTGTTTAGTCAACTGCTCAAAGAACTTGACAGAGAAGATTTGGAAAATTTGTAAAAGGTGGTTAAAGCTAAGCATGGATATACAATGCCAGAGGAAGCATATGAAAGTGTATTGTGGGGAGATCTGAAGGTAATGTTTGAACCAAGGTTGTCAAAATCGCGATCCTGATCGTAGGATCCTACGATCCCACACATAAAAAACGATCAGGATCGTAACAAGATCGCAATTCAAGTAGGATCGTATCAGGATCGTAGGATTATAAGATCAGATCAGATCGCGTAGGATCGTAGAATGGCCTTATTTGTCTTTTGGTAATTTAGGCTAAGGTTTATAAATCTTCATCAAGACGGTTTCATATTTTTTTCTATCCATAATCATTTAATGATTGAAACATGAAGTAGGTGCACGTATGTAGTATATTTTTTTATCCATATCATTCATTTATCGATTAAAACATGAATGAACTTTGTGCAAGTATGTATTACAATATATATAATGTTCCATTACCATGGTACTTGAACATATAACTTTTTTATTTTATCATCCATTTAGACTTGTTTATCATATAAGGGGGAATTTCATATATACCCAATAAAATTTAAAAAATTAAATATTTCTCTAAAACATAAGTTATCAATGCGTAATGTAAAATGCTATTAAAGAATGTTTGGATAAAAAATGTAAATATTAAAGTGTTTTTTGGGATATATGTAAATGCTCATCATATAAAATATTATATAAAAACATATAGAAATATAAAAAAATAACCTTATACAAATATATATATGTTTCCATAGGATCTTACGATCCCGATCCGATCCTACGATTATGATCTTGCAAAGCCAAAAACGATCCTAAGTAAGATCCCGATCCTGACAACTTGGTTTGAACCTCAGATAGAAGATGCAGTGTGGAGGAATTTACAAGGACACAATGCTTTGGAACTATATGATTCCTGTGGAGTACACTTTGTGAGATTTGATAATATGCATGTTTATATGCTGGTAGAGAAGAAATATTATCTTACACCTCCTACAATCACTGATATGCTAAATAAGAAGCTGCATGCTGACCAATGGAATGAAATGTGTTATCAGCTTCTTAAGCTCATCACAAAACAACTCAAGAATCCTAGAAGTGTTTGAAAGCATTCTCCTAGTGATCAATGAAGCTTTTAATAAAGAAACTTGAGATTTTGAAGAAGAATATCAAGTTTAGGGGAGGATTGTTGGGATTAAAAGACTTCATGATGATATTAGAGTTACTGCTGCTCAGTTAATGTTGCTGGTTATAAGTTACAACTGCTAAAAGATTACAACTGCTGGAAGGGTTTATGCTGACAGAGATGAGATCAAAGACTTATCAAAGAAGAGATAAAGATTGATTAGAGAACAAGAATACTTATGAAGATAAGTATTAGTTATTTGTAAAGAAGATATGTATAACTTATTTTTTTAAAAGATTACGTTTGTTTATAGAAGAGATCATGATTACTTAAGAAAGCATTGTAAGCCATGTAGGACTCCTTGGTGTATAAAAGGAGGTCCTAGGGCATAGAGTTTGATATCAGTTTTCATATCTAGAAATCTTTTGTTTTTGATATTGTATAGCTTCAAGGTTTTGTAACCCTAACACTATTAAAAGTGTTCATATTATATTGAGGCTGAAAGTTTGGTAAACTATTTATTATTGATCTTGTTCATTACTGTTTCATTAAAATTCTTCTTAGTATCATTGACTAGATTCCGCATAGTCTTTGATATTCATAATCAAAGTTTCTATCATAGTTGTTTTGGATTTATTCAATACAACTTAGCCTTATACAAGCTAAGCAAGATCTATTCTATTGGGATCAACAAAAATATTCAAGTTCGTTTGAATGCCACAGTCCATAATGTTTGAATAGATAATGGAACCGAATTAGTCAATCAGACACTTCGTGAATTTTATGAAAATGTTGGCATATCACATGAAACATCTATTGCTCGCACTCCTCAACAGAACGGTGTTGTCGAAAGGTGAAACTGAACTCTTATATAAGCTACTTGTTCAATGTTGATATTTTCAAAATCTTCATTATCTCTATGGGCCGAAGAAATCAATACAACTTGTTATACCTAAAATTGTTCTTTGATCCGTCTTCGATACAACAAAACTCAATATGAGCTGATGCACGACAAGAAGCCAGATTTATCGTTTCTTCATGTCTTTGGTTCACTCTGTTATCCGACTAATGATAGTGAGGATTTGGGTAAACTAGATGCAAAAGCCGATATTGGCATTTTCATTGGTTACGCGCCCACAAATAAAGCTTTCAGAATCTACAATAGAAGAACCCAGAAAATTATGGACACAATTAATGTGACGTTCGATGAGCTGACATCAATGGCTTCTGAATAATTCGGTTTAGGTCCCGGGCTTAAATCTATGACTCCTGCTACATCTAATTCAGGACTCGTTTCAAACCTTGTTTCTCAACAACCTTGTATTCCACCAA
>BQNB010051463.1:0-38355 GCA_026074375.1 Tanacetum coccineum | reverse complement strand
CCCTTTTAGTTTTAAAAGTGACACAATTAGTCCTTTAAGTTTACAAAAAGATAGTTTAGGTTTTTATAGTTTCACTTTCATCCTTAAGTTTCACAATGTTTCAAAAATAGTCCCTGGGGTTATTGGAATTCGAAAGTGACAACACTAACCCCTAAGTTTCAGAAATTGCATTTTTAGTCCCCCGACTTGTAAAAATTCCATTTTAACTCCGAATCAATCCCAACAAGTGGCATTTTCTTCGTTAAGCTCGTTTAAGTTTACAAAAAGTGTTTCGGTGGAAAAATAAGCTCATCGAGCTTATTTTGGCTTAACGGGCCTTATTGGGCCCGTTAAGGTCCGTTTAGCTTTTTAGAGGTCCGTTATTGTTTTAACAAGTCTACATGTTCATAATAAGTTCACGTGGGCTGTTTAAGCTTAAAATAAGCTCGGTGAGCTTATTGAAGCTTATTTCGAGCTTGTTGGGCTTATGGGCCCAATGACTTAACCCGATAAGGGTGTTTAGGGTTCTTGGACTTTTTCTAGTGCTTTTCCATCTTGTAATAAACCGGACAAATTGTTTTCCTTTTCAGCTTATTCTAGATAAGC
The DNA here is from genome assembly GCA_026074375.1 of Tanacetum coccineum. Taxonomy (NCBI): domain Eukaryota; kingdom Viridiplantae; phylum Streptophyta; class Magnoliopsida; order Asterales; family Asteraceae; genus Tanacetum; species Tanacetum coccineum. The sequence goes on along the minus strand of BQNB010051463.1, from coordinate 37,770 downwards.
CAATAAGCCAATAAGCAACTCAAATGGGCCGGTCTTGGGCTCGTTTAGGCCCGGTAGGGTTTTAAAAGGTCTAGTTGGGTCCATTAGGGTCCGTTAAGCTTATTTAGATCCAATAAGCACTTGGGAGGTCGGTTTGCTTATTTAGCTTATCCGATAAGCTAATAAGCTCTCCGTTGGGCCTATTGGGCCCGATAGTCACCCGAATGGGTTCTAGGGGTTAGGGCTTGGCCCGTTAACCTTATTTGAGTCCATTAAGCCCTTTGAACTCGTATAAGCTGCGTAAACTTTCACCAATAAGCTGTTAAAGAGCTTATTGTGAGCTTATTGCTCATATTGGACTCGCAAATGGGCTAGTAAGCCCCTTTAAGGTTCGGTTGGGTTTCTAAATGAGACGGGAGCCCTATGTGAACCCAATGAGCACTTCTCATGTTGATTAAGCCCGAGTGGCTTATTAATAAGCCGCGGCTTATTAATAAGCTCTCGTTGGGCCTTGTTGGGCCTTGTTGGGCTTGATAGAGGCCCGTTAGGGGTGTTAACCTTTTTGGTTGGGTTTATTTAGGTCCGAAAGGTTTACTAGTAACTCGTATGGTCTCATTAAGTCGTCTAACACTAAAACAACGCGTTTAATACTTTTCCAATCACGATCCTTAGCATGCAACCATTTAATAACCTTGTAAACACGCACCCAAGACGAGTTGATATATCTTCTTTAAAAGTTTACGTATAGATTCCTTATATTTTCGCGAACAAGGCTTATATCCTACGTCGTGGTCTATTTCTATATATCAAGGGTAGTGGTTGCGTTAGCTTTTACGTTTTAAATCACCACATAAGTAAATTATCGAAGCCAACGTGCTCACAATACGTTCACTTTACGCTTACCATGCATGTTTTTGAGTTAGTATATCGTACGTACATTTACTTGACTCCTAGACTAGTTTTCAATAAACGAACGTGTAAAATACAAGGAAATAAGTTGTGTACAACTTACAAAGGTCCTAAGCTCTTGGTTTTGGATTCGAGAAGTAACCCGATACACTTGTACTCAAGCGTATGCCACCCTAAGCTTTCAAAGCTTGTATACCTAGTCTTGAGCTTGTGTATTCCTCTTGACTTCCTTATATGTGAACTCAAAGGCTCCCTTAAATCCTTAGTGCCCAAGTTAGGTCGTGTAGAGCTCGTTTACTTGTAACCCGAATATATAGAGAGGAAAGAAAAGTTCTTAGCTTTGAGAGAGAGTGTTAAGAGTTTGGAAAATGTATTAAGTGTAGTTGTGAGTGTGTATTTATAGGGAATGAGCTTAGTTAACTCTCCTAGTCCATATATACAAACCGAATCGTGTCCTAGAGGCGGTTTTTGGGAGGTTTAGTTAATCACACATGGTTTTTGTTAAACCACCATGAGTACATGTATTAATTAGCTAGGTGATGTACAAGATTTTGTTTAGCTAAGAAATCTTATGGCTTGGTGTTCTTTTCTTGTTAGATCGCGGCACAAAGAGATCCAAGGGAAAGAAATGGGTTATTACCCAAGGTGCCAAGATTATTAGGGGGACATTAGGACACAACATTAATTACCTAGCAAATGTACATGTACTTAAAGATCACAAATAGGGATTTGCTAGTCTATTAATCCACATGGGACGATTTGTAGTAAGGTTACTTGCCCAATTTCGACACTAGGGTGATATAAACACAAGACTTGATTAAATTTTGTGTTTAGGTTCTCAAAGTAGGTATTGGTTTGAGTCTAGGTAAGTCTAGGTATTTCCGGGGTGCGTCTAAATGTATTTTATCGTGAAACGTAACCCTTTTACGTGACCAATAAAAATAAATTACGCAAGGTACATAATTATCATCAAAATAATTATTCCTTACTTGGTTGATGTAAACCTTAATTTATTTGGTGACCGTTTACATTCATTGATTATTTCTAGTCTACGCGGTTTAGCTCAAAAGTAAATATTAAAAGTAAACGCGTATCGGACTAAAATAAATAGTGATCATTAATATAGTCGTACAATGACACGAAAATGAGAAATGTTACATTTAACCCCTTCAGCGCTTACTGAGATTTCATAACTAGTACATTGTTGGGTTTGTTCCAGTACTAGCTCCATCTCAGTCGACACTTTTCCTTTATTCTCACTTTTACTCCTTTTTTCATACCTATGGACTACTACACTATCTAGTGGAATATCCCGGGGTAGATCCCTCCGGTTCTGGCTGGATCATGGGAATAAATACCTAAACCTAACCACCTTATAACTCCAATGCAGTAAATTAAATGGTCGGTGTAACACCCCCAAAATGGGTCGTAGCGGAATAAGGATCCGGGAGCGTTACTTCATAATAACATTGCACAAGACATGAGAGAACGACCACTAAACGTGTCGTTTGAAAATGATACATTGGATTTAATAAACTATTGTTACAAAAGCTCAACGGCTAAACTTGTTCATTCTTGAAAATGCAAAGATTTTTCTACATGACAAATATCCCCAAAATGTGATGCACGTAAATCTTTATAGAAATGACTCCACAATGTAGACCACCAATGTATCCTTGTTTCTTGTAACTTATTAACCTGAGAAAAACATGCTTAAAACAGTCAACATAAAGTTGGTGAATTCATAGGTTTATATATGTAAAAATCCGGACGGCAAGATTTCCCTATGATAAATATCACAAAATGCCATTACGTTTCCCTAAGCTCATGACACTGAAGCTAGACATATATGAATACAATATAAATATTGCCTACATTGCCCATGATGATGTTCAACCCGAAACATCCCAAAATCGACATGCTATAACGTTCGTTCCCGGTGATAGCTAGTCACCTGAACGGGGAGGTCAATCCCAAATGGATCTATTTACAACACTCGCGCTTCCAAACTAGAAATTAACAGCCCATGATACCGGGCATATTGGGTTCAAGCTACTTAGGAAAAATGTAATCATTATATAAAAATGTCCACTTGCGTTCAATTATAAAACAAAGCATGTTTCTCAACCCAAAACTTGTAAATCAATATAATTGTAAAAACGTGGGGCTATGAACTCACCTCGAGTGGGTGGATCGTTATTATAAATCACAACTGAAAATGCGTCACAAATACGCCGAATGCAACCTAAATAATTATAGGTCGTATAAGTACTAAGTACTATGAATAGCTAACACCACATATAATCCTATATAGCTCATCATCATCTATTTGTAATTTAGAAATCATGGTTATAAGGTAAAAACGTTTATAATTATCGTTTTAGTAAATATAGCGTAACTTTCCCGTTTTAAATCCGTTTCTCGTGTTTCTTACGTCCACGTCTTCGTATTAAAATGATATATAAAAATATGACAATGAATAGTAATTTTTACTGTTCATAGTTTATAAAATTACTTTTATAAACTTTAATTATTGTAAATGTCGTATCTTATTCCTTTTAGCTCCGTTTTTAGTGATTCTTTCGAGCACGTTCTCATAATTAAATGTTCTATTGATTTATGATGTTTTTACAAAAATAAACTACCTGATGAACATTAACGTTTTATAAATTTATTTTTATAAAAGTATTAATTATTGTAAACTTGTTATTAACGTATCTCCTTCGTTATAAATCGGTTTTTCGAGTTCTTTATATGCTTACGATCCTTGTAATATGTAGTATTTTTATAAAACATAAAATCCATGCTTAAAAATTCGGACCAAAACAGCCCCTTTTGAATATTTTGTAAAAATATGTTTTAAGTTGATTTTTATAACTTTTTAGCTTAATAATATTGTTACAAGTCCTTTGCCATATCTTATACCCTATGTCTTACATATAATAATGTCCATTAGTCCATCATATGTCCAAGAGTCCATGGTAACAAGTTCTTAACAACCTTTTACAACACATGAAATCATAAACTTTCTTAAGTAAACTTTTACTAGTTTGTACATATACATTTTATATACTTAAACCAACATGATGCCATACTTATATTTCCTTCATTCCATGATATTTACAACCACATAACACATGAATAAGTGTACAAAATCATAATCACAAGTAAAAATCCATTCCACATGTTTAAAAGTAACCTAATGGTGATTTTGCTATATAAAACTAATATACACATAAAATCATAATTATGAAAAGATGAGGGCTTTTAGATAACCTTAGAGTGATGTAATATGATGACCAACAAAATCCAAACCCTTGTTTTGATTATAAACCCTAGGTTTCACAACCAAGAAACCCTAATTAACCAACTGAAACCCTAGCTTCCTTTTCTTGCTTCAATCCTTGCAAATGCTTAACCAATCCTTCTAAACACCTTAAGACATCTTATGAATGATGTAGGAATGTGTGTAATTGTTGTAGGAAAATTTTGTATGGATTTATATATGGGGTGTTTGTTTGTCGTAGCTTAAAGGAGGACAAAGGGAGAATATGTCTTTGATTTTTACCAACAAAATGAGAAGTGTGTGTGTGTATGTATGCACTAACTAAAGTATCTTATATCAAGTGCTAGTCAAATGAAGAATAGGAAGTCTTCTAAGACAAGATGAGGGAAACATGGGTAATAGTGGTCAATTTCACTATGCTTCACTAACCCTAAGTTTGTACATGAACTAGCTCATTAATACTTTTGTTTTTGTGTTCCTTGTAATGGACATTAGTTCAAGAATTCTAGGGAAGTTGTTTGCTAGATAGTTACTTGATGAAAAATAAAAGAGTGAAAGTATACTTGTTTTTAATAAGTTGTAGTTTTTATAAAGAAGTGTAGATGTAATACTTGGAAGTATATTAGTCTTGGTTCATTTCTTATTAAATGGTGTGACAACCAAGACTTCAGTAGGTTGGTCAAACCGTAGTGTTGACCTAAATGTATATAACACCCCCAAAAAACATACAACGCAGCGGAATACCACATGGGGTGCTACTTCATAATACACAGCGCTAGATACAAGAGAACGGCCTCTAAAAACTGTTTGCCTACTACTCAGAAAAGACATATCGATTTGGGTGGTTGTTAATCGCTAACCAAGTCTGCCTATTTTCTTACCCAAACGGAAGAACATGGTATTAGTAGTTGGCCGGAGATAGATTCGACAGGAAATCGTTAGACTGCATGGTACTTCGAGCTTCTATTTGTCTGACAGAGATCCAAAGTTTACGTCTCCGTTTTTGAAAATTACAGAAAGCTTAGGGAACTCGACTTAAGTTCATAACAACATCTCATCCTACAAACCGATGGTCAGTCAGGAGACCATTCAGAATTTGGAAGATTAGTTTGAGGGCTTGTTGGGCCCTTTGGAATGGACGGGTAGCGGGATGACTATTTTTGTGCTTGGTGAGTTGCCTACAATAATAGTTGGCTGCTAGCATCAAGGCAGCACCTTTTCGAGCTTTGTATGGGTAGAAAAATGTCGACACCTATTTGCTGGGATGAAGTAGGTTGAGCGTTTGATGGAAGTCCGGAGCTTTCGAGATACTAATGAGAAAGTGCTGTTGCCAGGAAAGCTGAAAAGAGGCTAATCGCGACAAAGAGTTCAGCTGATCATCATCCGACGTGACTTAGATTTCAAGTTGGAGATCGTGTATTTTCTGAAGGTTTCGCCATTCAAAAGTTAAACATTTTGGGATCAAGGGCAAGCTCAATCCTCGATTCATCGGTCCTTTGAGATATTGGAACGTATTGGAGAGGTCTCGTATCGTCTACGCTTCCTCCGCAGTATCGCACGTTCACATAAAGATGTCTATCATGTACTCTTATTAGGGGGATAACCATTAATCATCCATTGGCATGCGCATCTTATCCATAAGAACAGATTCACCTGATATGTCTATGACCTAGGAAACCTAATCCATTCTGGATCGGCAAGAGAGAGTCATGAGAAACAAAGTTATTCCTTTTGTGAAAATTCTTTGGAAGAATCACCTAGAGCGTGAGGCTACCTGGGAGACCGAAGAGTCTATGCGAGCTAGTTATCCTCAAGTTTTTTGTCTAATGTTCGGTATGTTATTCCGTTTCGTTCTCATTTCGTTTTCGTTCCGGTTCATTTCAATTTTCGAGGACGAAATTTTTTTTTAGAGGGGAAGAAGTTGTAAAACCTAAAAATCTCAACAAGTGTAAAATTACCAAAATACCCCTAATGCAAGAAAATTTCATAAAAGCATGCATAAATTTCATTTTAATTCTAGAAATTATAAAAAATACAACATATGACAATTATGAAATTTATGTAAGATTAAAATACCTTATATTTTGTAAGAAAAATAATTAATACTTATGTATATAAATATAAGCCGAATTAATTAATATTTATGTATTTATACATTAAAATTAAATCAAATAAAATTAGGATAATTACTAAATATTTTGGCAAAGTTAAAGATCTGATTTGGTCATTTTTAAAAGCCCATAAATTCGGCCAAAGTATTTTATTTAATTGCCTTATGCATTTTATTTTATAAAACCCTAAAAACTAAATAGCCGAAACCCTAAAAAAACAAAGAGGCGGCATCAAGAATTTTTCCAGGGCTAGGACCATTTTTCTAAGGTGTTTTGGAGATCAAGGAAGGTGGGAAAAATAGTGGGAAGATCGTGGATTGCTTGGTTCGATCGTGGTAATTGTTTTGGGTTCGAAATACACAACCGGGTACAATAAATTCATCAAATCATCAAGGATCATCAAGGGTATTTTTGTATCTCATTTTTCATCATTCTAATTCATAATATAAGTAGGAAAAATATTCATGCATGTTATATTGATCGTATTAATTAAAACATATTAGAAACCCTAATTTCGAAATGAATATGAAATCGGCACAAATAATATTTGTACATTTGATTTTATATTTTTCTAAGGTTGTATAGATCATATGTAACTCAGAGAAATTGTTGGAAAAATTTAGAAGAGGATTCGAAAATTATTTGGGGATTTTATTGTTTGCCGATTTGCGAAATAAGGGAAAAAAGAAATAAAGGAGTAATCAAATTAGGTAGGGTTTGCTATTTTGTCCAGGTGCAATTAATGCTAATGATGGGGTAATAATTATGTTTGTGATTGGTAAAAGAATTAAATTAGGGTTTGGTTAGATATAATTACTTAGCCGATTTTGAATTTTAAAGTATTAAGTGGGTGAATTTGTAGTTCTAAAACTATGAGGTCTAATTTTAAACATGTTATATATACTTATGATCTCTGTATAAAATAAGTTGGGGGTATAAAATGTCATATTGATATTATTTTGGATTAAAATGGTTAATTACATATAATAAGTAAGTTATAATTAATTATTAAAATAGAGGACTGAAATTGTAATTCTGAAAAGTTGAAGTTTGGTTAGTATTTAATGTATAAAGTAATTGAATTTGTCAATTTGAATCTATAAGGACTTGTTTGTAATTATGGATAATTAAAGATAATTGGTTTTAAATAATTAATAAACCAAAAAGCTAAATATGTAAAATTGTGTAAATTAAGGGTTTGACTTGTAAATACATAAAATGGAAGGTATGAATCTTGAAAAAAATGTGAAACTTTGATATGTTACACCTTTTAACCTGAAAATTATTGATTTGTATATTAAACCCTAAAATATGGAAAGTTGTCATATTTAACCCTAAACTTGTAAGGTTGACATGTTAAGTCCCTAAACTATTCAAAATACTTAATAGAATCTCAAATGATGAATATTACTAATTTTGGAAACTTACTAAAAATGGAAAGTTACTAAAAATGGAAAGTTACTAAAAATGGAAAGTTACTAAAAATGGAAAGTTACTAAAAATGGAAAGTTACTAAAAATAGAAAGTTACTAAAAATGGAAACTTACTAAAAATGGAAAGTTACTAAAAATGGAAAGTTACTAAAAATAGAAAGTATAACTTAAATGAATGGTTTGTAATTCGAATTCATCATTTCTTTAGGTTCGGTCAAGAGGGAGTGATTTTGATATTCCTGTGGTGTTTTCTTTGATTATTGCTTTGCTTCGGAATAAGGTACAGATATTCTGACCTTATCATTAAGGTTTCTCATGACATATTCCTCTCTATCTTTGATTACTTATGTGATTTGCTACATTTGCTCTGAGCCTTTTATCTTGGCTCTCTTATATGATCTGTTATTATGTTCTATTTGAACCCTGCTATGCTACCTTTGATATTTAAACCTTTGACATTGAACCTTTGCTATGATCCCTTTGAAATGAACTTTGATATGACTTTGCTTTGAACCCTTCAGTTTGAGACCCGAGCCATTATTTGTTTCCTAGCCATGAAGGTAACATGGTCGTGTCATTGATGCACCTTTGGCATGACTCATGTGTGGGTGAGTGATTTCTCACACCGTCCCCCATTTGATATTATATGCGCATTATGAAGATTATTATTTGTTTAAGGGGCGTATGGATGCATCCTAGATTTGTTTTGTATTCGATGGATTATGACATTATGATATATGTATATTTGGTGACTGATGTTTGGGTGCATTCCACGTCTTTCACATTTTGGAGCTCGCGACTCCATGGTTACTATGATATGATTTGTTTGGGCTTGGTAATTGGACTTGATTTGATTTTCTGATTCATCTTACCTTACACTATGAATTGACTTCTGATTTGTCTTACCTTATATTTGTATTCCTTTGATCATGTCTTGTGATATCCTTTGCACCTTATATCGTATCCTTTGATTTTCCGTTATCTTTTGCGTTCGATTATATATATCTGTTCACTGGGCTTTGTAAGCTCAGTCGCACCTTCTATTTCTGCGCATGTAATCTAAAGCAAGGGCTAGATGCTTTCGGATATGAGTGCTGAGTGTGGACTTACCCTAGAGATCTTAGTTTTGATATATGATTTGTTACTTTTCAAGACATTGGTTATTTCGGTTATTTCGTTTGGATATGTCTGTTTTTTAAGAACTTATGTACCTTAAGTCATGTTGACTTATTTTCCTTTGGTTATTTATTTGAGACTTTCGTTGTTTATGCTTGTGTTATGATTATGTATACATTTGATGTCACACCATATTTGTAATACTTCTACCATTTAGGGTCGGGGCGTTACATGCATGGTGCATACGTATGCATGCAAGGACGGAACCATGACGATATTTTAATTGGAATCATAATTTCTTTGAACCAGATGCATTTACTGAAAATCGATGTTTCTTTTAAAAATTACCACTTCGCCGTAGAATTCATGGGTGTCTTAGGAACCCATGATACCCACCCAACATGCATGTATCATGTATATACAATATTACATGTCAAATTTACAGGAACAATAAATGAAAACCGAGTCCAATCACGTACAGGAACATGAGGTGATGTAAGCAGGAGTACACAAATGTAAAGTATGAGGGATACAAATATATGACAAAAGAATTTAAGACGTTAAAAAGAATATTACTAAGTTATAGTTTGTTTGATACAAGCATATATATGCTATCATATCGTTTTTAAACCGGGCATTCATAAGTATTATTCAAATTAGCATTTGGTTTTAAATTTCTATGATTTCCCAAAGTTTATACCTTGATCAATTGTCTTTTCTTTATTTAGGATTACATAAGTCCAATGTACGCATGTATATTTAACTTCAATAGTGTTGATCATTTGAGCAAAAAAGAGGAAGAAGATTGATATTAAAGCTATAATATCTTATGGGTGACCCACCTTATTGTACAAATATAGTTCAAATTGATATTTAAGAACATGCCATTTCATGTAATATAACACCAATAACTTCTTGATTTTCGTCGATCTAGCTTATATATGACCAAGTATTCATTAAACACATATTGTCTTGGGTTATTCGTATCTTTTCAGCCCTAAGGCGTACAATATATTTGGACACAAATCAGGTTTGATCAAAGTGTTAATAGCACAAGGCTTCGTGGCTCTGTTTTACAATATAACACGTTGTCAAGTTACCTTTTATCTTTTCATCACCGTCATATAATATTAAGTGAAGATATATCAAATCTTATAACGATCTGAGTTATCACCAGCCTCGTATGAGAGAGCAAGATATTCTAAGACTGCTTTCGACGCCGTTATGCCACACCAGTTCATTGTATGCCCTTCCCGGTCTGACTAATGCTCCTAGCCGTGTTTTATTGATTTGGATGAACCGTATTATCAACGAGTACCTTGATAAGTTCGTTATTTTTTCATCACGACATCCTCGTATTACTCCACGTCGAAGGAAGAGCAGAGCGACATCGTACTGATGTTTGGAGATTCTTAGACAGAAATAAGTGTATGCGATGTTTCGAAGTGCAGTTCTGGTTTACAGCAAGTCTCTTCCTTGGTCATATAGTATCTGCAGGACGGCATCATTATGGATCCATCAAGGTTGAAGCTATCACAATGCCGAGACCTACACGGTGACGGAGGTGAGAAGTTTCTGTGGGCTTGTTGGCTATTAACAACGTTTTGTTTGAGGGTTTCTCCCGATTAGCTTTACCTCTTACCCAGCTGATGATAAAGGGTGATAAGTTTGTGTGGACAGATGAGCGTCAGGAGAGTTTTGAGGAATTGAAACGGAGATTGGTGTCTGCTCCGATATTGACTCTTCCATCAGGTTCCGGTGGTTTTCAAATAAACAGTGATGCAACGAAGAAAGGTTTTGGGTTGTGTTTGATGCAACATGGGAAGGTGATCGCCTACGCTTCAAGACAGCTGAAGCCTTATGAAGTAAATTATCCAACTCATGATCTTGAGTTAGCTGCGGTGGTTTTTTGCATTGAAGATCTGGAGACACTATTTGTATGGTGAAGCTTGTGATATATTTACAGATCATAAGAGTCTCAAATATATTTTTACTCAGCGAGAACTTAACATGAGACAGAGAAGATGGTTGGAACTTCTGAAAGATTATGACACTAACATCCCAGACCAATCCGGGCAAGGCTAATGTGGTTGCCGACGCACTTAGTCGAAATCTGGGATGATAGCTTGTTTATTCCATAAATTCCTTCATGATTAGAGCGTTAAGGATGTGAGCAATGTGTACGAGGTTCTGTTGCATTGGGCTAGTATAGAGGAAAGAGTTCTAACATCAAGCTAACAGATCAAGAAGCTCAAAGGGAAGACTTGAGTTTTGTGGGCTATTTGCAGAATGTTAAGACGGTAAACATACTGAGTTTATTGTTATGATGACGGTGTTTGTGTGGTTTTAAAGATAGGCTATGGTTCCCTAATGATCGAGAGGCACTTCGCGAGAAGGTTTATGATGGAAGCTCAAGTTCTCCCATTTACAATTCATCCCTCAGGTTTCAACCAAAATGTACAAAGATTTGAAACAGTAACTTTTGGTGGAATGGGCAATGAAGCAGAGTGGACTACGTTTGTATCCAAAAGTATGAACTTGTCAGCAGGTCAAAATTGAACACAGAGGGCTATGGTTTGTTAAAGCCGTTTGGAGATTCCTATTGGAAATGGGATGAGATTTCCATGGATTTCGTTACTGGTTTGCACTACAACTCAGAAAAGACAAGATGCGATTTGGGTGGTGTGTTGAAAGCGGCTAACCAAGTCTGCTCATTTCTTACCTCATTTCGAAAGAACTATGGTGTTTAGTAAGTTTGCGGAGATTTTTCGACATCATAACACAGGAAAATCGTAATACTGCATGGTACACCGACTGCTATTGTGTCCGACATGAGATCCGAAGTTTACGTCTCGTTTTTTGGAAAAGGAATACCGAAAGCATAGGGAACTCTCTAAATTCAGTACAGCATTTCATCCTCACAAGACCGATGGTCTGATCAAGAGAGGACCATTCAGACTTTGTGAAGATATGTTTGAGGGCTTGTGCGTTGGAATTGGAACGGGTTTTAGGATGAATATTTGCGCTTGGTGGAGTTTGCCTACAATAATAGTTGGCACGCTAGCAATCAAGGCTACAACCTTTCGAGCTTTTTGATGGTAGAAAATGTCGATGCACCTATTTTGCTGGGATGTAGTGAGGATAGCGGTTGATTAAAGGTCCGGAGCTCATCAAGATATACTAATGAGAAAGTGTCTGTTGCTAATGAGAAATTTGAAAGAGGCTAGATCGCGATCAGAAGATTTATGCTGATAAGCATAGAAACCCCCCCCCCCCGTTTTGGACTTAGAGTATCAAGTTGGAGATCGCTAATTTTCTGAAAGTTCGCCATTTTCAGAGGAGTTAAACGTTTTGGGATCAAGGGCAAGCTCAGTCCTCGATTCATTGGTCCGTTTGAGATTTTGGAACGTATTGGAGAGGTTTCGTATCGTCTAGCGCTTCCTCCGCAGTTATCGCACGTTCACGATGTCTTTCATGTATCTCTTTTGAGGGGATACCATTATCATCCATTGCATGTCGCATCTTATCCTTTTGATCAGATTCAGCCTGATAATTTCTTTGCCCAGAGGAACCTGAATCCATTCTGATCGTCAAGAGAGAGTCATGAGAAACATACAAAGTTCATTCCGTTTGTGAAGATTCCTTGGAGAATCATCCAGAGCGTGAGCTACCTAAACCGAAGAGTCTATCGAGCTAGTTATCCTCATTTCTTCTCTTTGTCTAGTTCGGTAAGTTTTCGTTTCGTTCTCATTTATCGTTTTACATTTCCGGATCATTTCAATTTTCTGAGGACAAATTTTTTTAGAGGAGAAGAAGTTGTAAAACCTAAAAAAAAATCTCAACAAGTGTAAAATTACCAAAATACCCCTAATGCAAGAAAATTTCATAAAAGCTTAAATAAACTTCATTTAAATGTTAGAAATTATGAAAATACAACATGTGACAATTATCTGGTCTAGTGAAGGTAAGATACTGCAGAGAACCTGCAAGGCTCTGATACATAGTCGGATCAGAAACCACATCACCTATAGTACCCAGTTTAGACTCGGTATCAAACAGGGAGTCCGATTTGGGATGCTATTAACCATACCGAGCCCGTTTAAGGACACAACCGCATCACTTCTTCTGAGATAAAAACATCCTGAAGAATCCCGTGCAACTGATATGCCCAAGAAATAATTAAGAGAACCCAAATCAGTCATAGCAAACTCCAGATGTAAAGAGCTAATAATCCGATGTAACAAGTCTGAAAAAAGAGTTGTATGAGCACAATATCGTACCACATTTAATAAAAAAATAAGTAGTATCCATCCCATTGTGATAAAAAATAAAAGAATGAGTCACACCCAACTGTGATGAAATCCCACCCTGGTAATATAAGACGCAAACCACTGAAACCAAGCACGGGGTGCCTGCTTAAGCCCATAAAGAGAGCGCTGGAGCAAGCACACATAATTAGGATGTGAAGAATCCCGAAATCCAAGAGGTTGATGCATGTAAACCGTCTTTGATAGGTCCCCATGTAAAAATGCATTCTTGACATCCAGTTGATGAACTGGCCAATGTCGAGAAGCGGCCAAACTAAGAACCGTACGTATAGTCCCTGGTTTAACAACAGACTGAAAGTCTCATCAACATCAACACCCTATGTTGATCCCTTCTTGACAGATCTTACTTAGCTTATTAAAAGCTTATTTTATAATTGTATGATTCCGAAGACAACTGATAAGTAGAAACTAGAGATGGAGAAATCACGAAACTGATGTGGCAAATCAAGTTTTGTCAATACTAAGGAAGAACAAGAAACATAAAAAACAAGACTATACTAAACTTACAATGATATTAAATACTATATTTTTAATACTATTTTGAATTACAAAATAACTATGAATACTAACTATGATTGCTATGCAAACTATGAATACTAATATGAAAACTTGATGTGAAAACTGATTTCTAGATCTATGTCTTAGGGTTCCTATTATACACCAAGAAAAACCCTAATGGGCTTACAAAACGCGTCAAGTGATTATGATCTTTTCTATAAGTAAACATAATCTCTTAAACAAATAAGTTTATACATATCTTCTTTACAAATAATTGATACTTATCTTTATAAGTATTCTTGTTCTTCAATCAACCTTTATCTCTTCTTTGATATGTGTTTGATCTCATCTTTGACAACATTAATCCTTCCAGCAGTTGTAATTACTCAACAGTTGTAACTGAGCAGTAGTAATTCTAAGAATCATCTTGAAGTCTTTTAATCCCAACAGTAAGTACACCAATGGCTACTACTAAATTTGATGCAGATTTACAGGGTACCCCGGTAGACCAAACTAAGTATCGTAGTATGATTGGGGAACTCATGTATCTAACTGCTAGTCGACCAGACATTGCCTATGCGACGTTTGTATGTGCGCATTATCAGGCACGCTCGACTGATAAACACCTCAAAGAGGTCAAAAGGATCTTTCGATATCTTAGACAAACCATTAACATGGGTCTATGGTACTCGAAGGATTCTAGATTTAAGCTAATTGCCTATGCAGATGTAGATCATGCAGGGTGTAATGATGATTGCAAAAGCACATCCAAAGGCATTCAATTTATAGGAGATAAGTTAGTCAGCTGGTCGTCCATAAAGCAAGATTGTACAACCATGTCATCTATGGAAGCTGAGTACGTATCTTTGTCTGCATGTTGTGCTCAAGTCATCTGGATGAGAACACAACTGCTGGACTATGGATTTCGATTCAACAAGATTCCAATATACTATGATTCAAAAAGTTTAATTGCCATATCCTGCAATCCGGTACAACATTCAAGAACAAAGCACATTAACATCTGTTATTATTTTATTAAGGAGCATGTTGAGAAAGGTACAATTGAATTATACTTTGTCAGGACGAAATACCAGCTTGTTGATTTATTTACAAAAGCCCTTCCAATAGAAAGGTTTGAGTTTTTATTTCACAAGATTGGTATGCGATGTATGACTCCACTTCAGTTGGAACGTCTCGCAAAGTTGTCTTCTTGAAACTAAGATCATACATCAAAAACATTTATAAATACATTTCAAAAACAAAATAAAAAATTCAAAAATTCAAAAATTCAAAAAGATTTTTTTTAAATTTAATTTTTTTTTAATTTAAGGATTAAAACACATATCTTCTCCGTTCAAATCAGTCTCATGATACTTCATTTCTCAAAAAGTGGTTCTTTAAATGCAAATTCTTGTATCATGAACTGAGGGGGAGTAAATCATTCTAAAATGATCTTTCACTATAAAAATATGTGTTTTGTATTCAAAATCCATTCAAAAACAAAAGATTTCATCATTAATCATTAAGTTTTGAAATTTTCAAGTGTGCAAAATTGCAAGAATTAACAATCTCTTGAATGAGTTCTTAATTAGACATTTATTCGAGGGGGAGTTATGAAATTCTTGATTTTTTCAAAATCTTCTTAAACAAAAATGTTCAAAACTGCATATTTAACTAACGCTCGATAAGTTCTTTAATTAGATATCTTATTGAGGGGTAGTTATAACATTTTTCCGGACAAATCATCATCAGAAAATAAGACTGTGTGCTCAAAGGCAAAAATAACTTCATTTCGAAATTTTTTTTATAGAAAGGAGATTTCAAAAGTGGATAATTGTTCAAGGGTGAGTTATAAAATTTCTTCAATA
Source organism: Tanacetum coccineum (assembly GCA_026074375.1). Lineage (NCBI taxonomy): Eukaryota > Viridiplantae > Streptophyta > Magnoliopsida > Asterales > Asteraceae > Tanacetum > Tanacetum coccineum. The sequence goes on along the minus strand of BQNB010051463.1, from coordinate 22,242 downwards.
AAAACAGAAACTTAACGGGAAAAAAATTAAATCAAAAGGGTTATTTTTGAAAAAGTGGTCTAACTCCAAGGGGGAGTTATGAAAAGTTTGAAAAAAGGGAATACGAAAGTCAAGCTTTTAAAGATAAAGGTGGAAAATGGCAAAATGACTTTCGTATGGGTGGTATTTGTGTACGAAAGGATCTCAAGGGACTAAAAATGATAAAGTTCAAAAATAGCTTTCGTAGGGTCCAAAAAGCTTATGTAAGAGAACTCAAGGGAATAAAACTATCAAAGTTTAAAAGTAACTTTCGTAGGATTTAAAAGGCTTACGGAACAAACTTGAGGGACTAAAACTGACAAAGTGTCAAAGTCATTTTTGGAGATATAAATAAATGGTTACGTATGAAACCTAATTACTTTCGTAATTTTAAGGTTTCATATATTCTCTGCCATTTTGAGCTTTTGTATCAAAGAAATTGTGATCCAAAACGTTTAATCAATCCCTTGTGCTAGAAAACGTAAGATTCGAGTCCTATTTATGAATTGTTTGTTATTAATTGTGTTGGGAAATATATTTTGAGTTGATAAGACAAAACAATGAATGAAAAAGAAACAAGAGGGACTTAAATGACAATTCAAGAATTCTACAAGCTGGTGGAGGATATTCTATAAAAGATAAAAGATTCCAAAAGATATGATTCTTAAAGATAAAGATGAAGTTTACTAAAGAATTAAAAGATTTAGTTTCCTTATACAATTCTGTTTTCCCTTGTAAATCTAGATGGACTCTACTATATAAAGAGATCCCTAGATATAGTTTTGATGTGTCAAGATGTAAAACACAGAAAAGTATGTGTGTGTGTGTTCTAGGCGCCAAGTCCTCTAAGTGGACGCCTAGGTTTGTGTGTTTTAGCCTCAAGAATCTTTGATTCCTTGTTATAATTTAGATAACATGTTCTACCATTGATGAAGGTAGAATTGGGGCTTGTAGTAGTCATTGTATAAAAATGATGATGAAACCTTGTTAGGCAATAATAAAGAATGTTCTTAATGTTTATTCAGCTGTGCATTCTATTGTTCTTTTTTATTGTTTGATATGTGTGAAATCACATATCCTTTCTATATCAAAAATGTCCCTAAAAAGATAAAATTATGCATAAAATGCTTGTATATTGCTCGTTTTGTCTTTATGATTGTGTAGGTACGGATATTTCAAAAATCTCAAGAAAACGGTCGAAAGCCAGACAAACACGGACAGGAGAACGGATAGAATGCACAAGAGCCGGGGATTTGATAGCAAGAAGGGTCAAAAAGTCAACTCTTGGTCAACCATGGTCAACAAGTCAACTCTGGTCAAACTTATAAAGACAAAATTCCAAAATAACCAAAACAACCCCTTGAAGTTAAACCAAATTGCAAAAATAACCCTTAAACCCTAACACCGTTATCTTTTTATTAATAAAAGATAACGGTCGTTATCTACATATAAACCAAAACCTGTTAACCCAAGCCCATAGCCCAATCCTTTTTACCCGGGCCCAAATCCGCTTAGTTAAAATCAGTTATAAAAATAATAAAAAGGCGCGGGAAGACATTTTTATTGTTCATCGTCGTCTCCGTGTTTAACCCTACTTAAATTAAAGGGTAAATAGCAATTGATGATATGGCTTTATGATTCGAGTACCAAAGTACAACCTGGCAAGAGAAAACGTCATGGGAGCATTCCATTGATTGATCCCCACAAGGAATGACACGCGGATATGAAAGAAAGCACACCAATCAATGGAATTTGCACTAAAACAAGTGCAAAAGAAGCATAGAGGTCTGACACACGAAATGCCATGTGGGCAATCCGTGTGCTCACTCATTTAATCCAACGATCCACATTTGGGATCCAGTAATAAGAGAAGAATCAAGGGCCAAGATGATGGATAAGAGGAGCGGGCAAGAGTCCTAGAAGTTTCATTCTCAGGCTATAAATAGCCCCTCACACTCACACACAGGAGACCTTGAATCTTAGTTTTTTTTACTTTTTAATTTATCTTAATTGTAATTTTTAGTTTTTTTAAACTTTAGCTTATGTAATTTGCTTTTTCAGCTTATTGTAATCTCATCTTCAGTATCTTGTAATCAATTTTCAATTAATAAAATCATCTTTGCTTTTACACAAACTGTTTTTACTATTAAGCTTTTACAAATTCAAATGTTCATGTTACTGTTTCATAAGCTTCTCACAAGCTCATCATAAGCTCTCTGAGTCTATAAGCTTATATTGAGCTTAAATTAGTCATCTAATCTACTCAAACCTTAATAATCAGCTTAATACCTTTGCTATATGGATATTGAGCCTTGGATGATAAGCTTACAAGGGAAGAGCTTATGGGACCTTTACTAGCTTACCCTTGTGATAAGCTAGAGCTGTAGAAGTAGCTCCTTGAGCATTATAGCATTTGTTAAGCTAAGGCAATTGTAAGTCTTCTTTAATTTTCAAGTTTCTTAGCTTAAATATTGCATTTGCTTATTTTCAGCTTATTACTTACTTATTAGTGCTTAAATCTGTGTTGTTATGCTTATAATTAATGTTTGAATAACTGTTATTGAGTTCTATAGCTTAGATCTTAGTCTACTATATTTTGTCTTTTAAATCTGTCAAAAACCAAAAAAAATTAGCATTAGTTTAATCATTATTCTTTGATCTGATTTTTGTTTGAGAATGATAAGTAGTTGTGTTATAAGCTTTTAAACATCCGGTATTCAAGATTTGTTCATTAGATTTCATTTTCATAAGCTCAAATGAATTTTCATGAAAATAAGGGGGTGTTTGGCACAGCAGTACTAACTGAGAGTTAGTACTGCTTGTGTTTTCTTTGACTTTTAAAATTGATTTTGATCTTCATTTGTAGGCTTGTGAATTGGATTTTAAATAGATTATTAGGTTTGATCAAGAGTTCATTTTTGTTTCTAGATTATATTTGAATTTGTGCGCTTATAGTCAGTCATAGTAGCAAATTTTAGCTTGATTAGTTTCTAGCTGGTATAAGTGCTTTTATTACTCTTAGTTTTGTGTTCTAAATATGTCAAAACAAGTTCATTAGGTCTGCATTTGTTGGTTTTAAACTTTGGTAATTTTATGCTTTTACTACATTAGCACTTTTAAAAGACAAAAGTTGCTTTTTAAAGTTTAATTTTCAGAAGGTAGAAATTAGAATTAGGTTTTGATTTTTTAGCACACTAATAGCTTTCAGGTCATAGTTAATCTGTTTCAACTTAGATTTCAAAAAGGAGTTTGTTTAGTAGCTTAAATTTAGTATGCAAATTAGCTTATAGAAATTAAAAATCAAAAATAGCTTTCTGAGAACAGATCATAATTTAGATCATTTGATTCTGATTTTTGAAGTATAGTAGTTGGTTTTATGATTTGGATTTGTAGTTTACCATTAGGACAATTAGTTTTCAAAAGCTCAGCTTCTGTGGTGTTTTATTAGAGATTATAGCTTATCTTGATTTTGAGTTTAAGATGGGTATTTCTGAACCTTGCTCTTTTTATCATAAGATTCAGTAGCTTAAAAGTGATGGTAGGTTAATAAGCTAATTAAAATCAGTTCATATACATAATAAGCTTTCTAGAACAGCTTTTAGTCTGAAATTTGAGCTTAAAGTGAGCTTGTTCTACTCCTTTTAAGTGAAAATTAGCTTTTGGCTTTTTAAAGCCATGTTTCTGTGACAACTTATTTCAAGAGCTGTTTTTGTGCTTATTTTTAGGATTCAGCTTATAGTTGTTTTATTAAAGTTGTTCAAAAAAGTCTCCTCTACAACTTTTGTGTTTTGAGTTTTCAAAAAAAAAAAAAAAAGCCAAACAGTTTGTTTTCTTAGGACTTAGTATAATTTAAGTAATCCTGTCTTATTTAGCTTATTTCTGAGCTTATTTGTAGTTTATAAAAATAGTTGTTTTACAAAAGTTGCTTATTTTTAAGAGTTTTAAAAAGTTATAAAAAATGGAAAAAAATTAAAAACACTTGGGAAAGTGGGAAGCCCCGGGTGAGCAAGGCTCCAACCCCCGACCTCAACATCCTCACCCTTTATAAATGCCTCACAACACACACTCACTACCAACGTGCCCTGGGGTCTTTTTCGTTATAACTTCACAAAATTTAATATTTGTATACGTTTTACCCTTTTAGATTAATAAGCTGTTTAAGCTTATTTCCTTGCTTATTTGATAAGATGTGTAACCAAGCTTATTTTTCCTAGGTCTCTCTTAGTTCAAGCTATTTTCTATAATTTTTCTAGGATTTTTATATTTAGTTTAGTATTTTTACACATTTATTTTTGATAAAAACTTTAAAAAATCATAAAAAATAGAAAAATAATCAAAAAAATATAATTCTTTTTTAGAAAATTTTCTTTTATCATATAGTTTCTAGGAAAAATAGTTTTGTTTCCGTAGGGTTAAAATTGCAAAATTTCTATTTTTAAAGAACGGGATTCGTTCCCGTTCAAGTTTTTCGTGTTTTTAAGCTCATTTCAATTCCGTTTTTGTTCTAGTTTTCTTTAAACTTACTTTTTAGTCAATTAGAGTCTATTAAAAGAGAAAAATTCATTTTAGGTTTAATTTTGGAAATTTAGGGTTTTTAACCGCCGTTTAGGGTTCCCGTTTTGCGTTTTTAGCTAAAGTTTAATTTCCCGTTATTAAAGTTAGGTTTAATTGTCCTTTAATTTGCTCTCTTTTAGGATTTTAGAAAACAAATCATCTTCGAACCAATTCAAATCATTGTCCAAACAACAAACGTGGTCTCAATTTCACAAATCGTTGGGACTTAACGACCCGGTAATCACTTACCGGTAAATATACGTAGTATTATATATTATCGTGTGATTTTTCTAACTACCTTTGTCCTCAAGGGTAGTTTGGGAATTTCATATTATTTTATATTTTATTAATACGTGTATAAAACTATACCAATCAGTTTTTGGCGCCGCTGCCGGGGATTTGTGATTAAGATTCTTTCGTTTGAAGTTTGTCGATCGTGATTTGGAGAACCTTTCGTCTTCGAAAGTTACGCTTTTAAGAAAATCAAAAATATAAAAATAAAATAAAAAAATAATAAAAAGTAAAAAAATATTTTTCTTTTCTTTTTAGTATAAGTAAAAGATTAAAAACAAAAAGACAAAAATATTTGCTCTTCCGGATTTTTCGATTCTTCTCGTTAATTTGTGAATATAAAAAGTTACAAAGTTGGTAAAAGAACACCAACAAATAATACCTTCAATTGAGGTATTATCCATCAATAAGTTCCCGAACCAAAGATTAATTTTTTTTACCGTTTGTGTCACTTACGAAAAAGGCGCACCTCTTTTGTAAAATTTATTTTACTTAAGAGAGTTACCCTAAGTTTGTTGATTATTTGGTATACAAAAATATTTCCTTTTCTCGTTTAATTTCTCATTTCTTTTGTTTGTTTAGTGCATGCGCACTAGGAATTCCTATTTTCCAAATAATTCAAACGTCACAATTCCGAGACGTCGAAACATTTGACGTGCTCCAAACATAGTCGAACCCGAGCTTCGTACTATCGTTGCACCAATGGCAGAACGTACGATGGAAGAGCTAGGGTACGGAGAAGCTATTGTTTTACCGGAAATTAATGCCGATCATTTTGAGATTAAGACAAATTTGCTTCAATTGGTTCAAGCTAACCCATTTTACGGTCGTGAGAGTGAAAATCCTCATGCTCATATTAATAGTTTCAAAAGGATTACCTCGACTTTACGATTTAGGAATGTGCCTAACGATGTGATTAAGCTTATGATGTTTCCATATTCGCTCGAGGGAGCCGCTAAAACTTGGTACGAGAAAGAACCACCAAATTCAATCTTGACTTGGGAGGATCTCGTTACCAAATTTGTGAATCAATTTTTCCCTCCTTCGAAAACCACTCACTTAAAGAATGAAATTTCTCGATTTACACAAAAATTTGAGGAAACTTTTAGTGAAGCGTGGGAACGATTTAAGGAGTTGCTTAGAGCTTGTCCCCATCACGGATTTACGAAGTTAACTCAAGTTGATACCTTTTATAACGGTTTAAATGAGAATGAACAAGACTCCTTAAATGCCGCGGCGGGTGGAAATCTTTTGAGTAAAACGACTAGAGAGGCTTTAAACATAATTGAGAATAAATCAAAAGTTCGTTATTCACGAAATAGATCAAATGCTTCTAGGATGAATGCTACTTCTAGTAAAACGGATGAGAGAATTGATAAGCTTGCGGATCAACTTTCGACCTTAGTCGAGATTGTTTCTAAGAAAGTTGTCACTCCCGCTCCGGTTAAAGCGGTTGAGGAAACTTGCGTTACTTGTGGTGGTGCCCATTCTTGGTATAATTGTCCGGCTACCGATAACAATCAGGCTAGTGTTTGTGCGACTACGGGTACTTACAATCAAGTTAACCCTCCAAACCGTGTTAGTAATCAAATGGCACCACCAGGTTTTGCTCCGGTGCAAAACAATGGTCAAAATAGGTTTAATCAAAATCAAGTTCAAGGGAATAATTTTAATCGGGGAAATAATTTTCATGTTAATCAAGGTTTTCAAGCTCAAAATAATCATGCTTCCAATTTTTCAAACCAAGGATTTCAAAACCAACATTTTCAAGTGCCTAATAATCAAGTTCAACAAGAGATTTCAAATGATTTTTCAAGTTATAAGAGGAATAATGATCAGATGTTAAGGAACATGCAAAATCAAATCAACTCGTTAAAAGGAGACCTTAAGAATGAAATTCAAAACACAATAAAATCTCAACAAGCCATCATGATGAATCAACAAACCACTTTTCAAAATAATTTTCAAAACATGATTTGTGGATAGTTTCAAAACCAAGCCTCAACTTCGGGTACTCTTCCGAGTAATACCATTCCAAACCCGAAGGGTGAGATGAAAGCGATCACTACTCGAAGTGGTGTTGCTTACGAGGGACCCTCGATTCCTACTAATCCTTCTCCTAAAAAGGTAGTGGAACGAGAAACCGAGGAGACAACGGATAAAGAGCAAAAACCACTCCCATTCCGGAATTCGATATTCCGAAGAGTTTACCTAAGCCAAATATTCCATATCCTTCACGACGTGATGATCAAAAGTCCCGTGACAAAGCTTCGAATCAAATGGAGAAGATCTTCCAAATCTTTCAAGATTTGCGCTTCGACATTAGTTTCGCGGATGCTTTACTTTTGATGCCAAGATTTGCTCCTACGATTAAGAGTTTGCTCATGAATAAGGAAAAGTTGCTTGAGTTAGCTAAGATACCGTTGAACGAGAATTGCTCGGCAATGCTCCTCAAAAAGCTTCCCGAAAAGCTTGGAGATCCCGGCAAGTTTCTTATTCCATGTAATTTCCCAGGAATGGATGTATGCCACGCCTTGGCCGATCTTGGCGCGAGCATAAATCTTATGCCTCTTTCTATTTGGAAAAAGCTTTCCCTGCCGGAACTTACACCAACTCGGATGACTTTAGAGTTAGCAGACCGATCAATTACTTATCCTAAAGGACTCGCCGAAGGACATATTTCTCAAAGTTGGGAAATTTCATTTTCCTACCGACTTTGTTGTTGTCGATTTCAAAGTCGATCCTCGAGTACCTCTCATTTTAGGAAGATCCTTTTTAAGAACCAGTCGAGCTATAATGCTGTAAACGAAGGAGAGCTTGTTTTGTGGGACGGCAAATAACAAATAATTTTTCTGCAAATGGGCACCAAAACCATCCTCAAAAGCGTGAAAACTATCAATAAATTATGTTAATGACATGCAAGGATAGTTTTAAAAGGTTTACCGACGAACCTGCGTTAGTTTGCTTAACTCCACCGAAAGATGTCAACGATGAAAAAGAAAAGCAGGAAGTGAAGAATCTCGCAGAGCCGACGGCTAAACGCCAAACTCGTATCACACCTTGTTTGAAGAATTTTAGAGTTATTTGCAAGGAGAGCATTTTTCATTCAAACAAAACACCTCAAGTTTCTTCGGTTTTTGCAATCACATCCACCTTACCGTCTATTGAGCCCAAGGATTCTCTCATAATGGGGGACGAGCACCTTAGTACTTTGTTAGTGCTAAGATGAAATTGTCCCATTATTACTTCAAGAAATCATGAGGATACATCCAGAGGTATAGTAAGATACGTTGTTACTTCGTGTAAGCTGCTTTCTCTTCCATCAACATTCCACGTGATGATCTTGTGACCTTCTTCAACCCTTTTTTCGAATTTGATGGCAATTTCAACTCTAGTGACATAAACCCTCTTTTTGATGAAGTGTTAGAGGACATCGAGTGCAAGGATTCTTATAATTCTAACCTTGATGAGTCAACTTTCCTAGTCACACCTCTTTCTGATTCTAATAAGGATGAGTGTCTCGCTCCAGGAGATGACATTGAGATTCTACTTAGCCATGATCTGTATACTCCTATGAAAAGCATTGCTTCTATTCTTGAGGGATTCATCGATGATCCACCTTTCGAAGAGAATGATGATTTATTTGATTTGGAATGTAAAACGAATGATTGGAAAAGAATTTTGTATGATGCTCCAATTGATGAGGCTGAATGTTTTGATCCAGGAGGCGACAATGATGAGATCGATGCTTTTCTAGCTATCAAAGTTCCTACGTCTATTGGAGGCAGGTGTAATAATGCATCGAACGGAGAACGTAATCTATCTTGAGAGTTTGCTTAGTGATGATACCACCCATAATCTCTCTCCAGAAGTATTTTTCGATCATGAACCACAACATGATACTTTCTCTCCCAAAAGTGATCCTCTCCACCATGAGTTCACCGTGAAATCTTATCACGATTCCACCAGATAGTTAAGAGCACGAGATTATATCAATCAAATGTCGTTGCTATGTGGCAATTCAACTCCCGGTCCACCAAAAATTTCACATACAATTATTCGATTACTTCCCTCATCTATACTCTCGTTGAGGATAGTAATTCTAATAGGGAAGAAATCAATATATTTTCTGGACCAGATGATTCGATACCACCGGGTATTGAAAGTGATTTTGACTCGGAAGAGGACAACTTGCTTAACAATGATCCCATTCCCGAATATGAACGTTTAACCTTCGACATGGAACCCAATGTGCTCGTGATAAGTGATGTTAATAAAGATGAATGTTTTGACCCAGGGGGAGTTGAGATTAATGTTGAAGTTGACGTTTCCTTACATTTGTTACTCAACTTATCTTTTGTATCTTACCACACCCTAGGTTTTCTCCCTTACTTTCCTCTACCAAAAATGAGGACACCATTTTTGACCCCGGCATCTCCACTTATGAGCGCAGTGGTTTCTCCTCAAGAGAAAAGGAACTTTTATAAGCTTAAATGTTATATCCAACATTAATGAAAGCCCGATTGAGATTTTCTCTTCCACACTTTCTCCAAGGACGAATAAATTCGGGGATCGAGTCAAGCTATGTGACTCGGTTACCAAAAATAAAGCGCTTCGTGGGAGGCACCCCATGCTTATCCTTCTATTTTCTTTCTTATTTCTATTGTGATGTGAGGAGGCTTGTACTCTTCCGATTCTTGTTGTTGTTTGTACTTGTGATTGTTTGCAGGATTGACCCAAAAAATTTTGAAGACTCTCGTGTTCGGTGTTTTGTCCCGGTCCACTCGAGCTTCCTAGCCTTTGCTTGCCATTAGTTTGGGGAAATCCGATATCCTAAAGATTATTATCGACTAACATTTATCTTTTAGCACACTTGATAAACGGCTTAATATTTTTGTGTTACTTTCTTCAGGCTTGAGTTATGCATTCGACTTTTTTTTGAGTTCTAGTATGGGGTTTTTAAGTCTTAGGCTAGGAAACATTGAGGACAATGTTTAATTTTAGTATGGGGTAGTATATCTTCGATATGATCTTACCTACCTTTGCCCGTTGTTCTCACGTACCCCGTTTTCCCACCAAAATTTTCAAAAAAATGAAAAATTTTAAAATTTTCAAAAATAAAATAAGTGTTTTTGTCACAATTTTGACTTTCTTGCTGGGTAGAATAAGAGTAAATTTTGACCCGATCGAGCGTGTTGAGCTCTAGCTTGTTCCTTAACTTTTAGGCTAAGCGTTCGCGAAAATTCGCGAAGAACGAAAAATGATAGAGTTAAGTATGAGTGGGATGCTAAACAAGGATTAGTTGGAAATCTTAAGAGCTCATGTATGTAATTTGTTGCTTTTTCTCCCATAAGCTCCTAATCAGATTAATATACGTGCTGTTTTTGGAGATTAAACTTAAATCAACAATTTTTATGTAATATATAGCAAAAATTTTAGTCTTAGTTCAAACTTATACTTGAATTTTTCAAAAAGAAGTCTTCTCTATATAAAAAAAATAGAATAATAAAAATATAATAATAATAATAATAATAAAAGTTGTGGGCTGATAAAAGTTTACTACCTCTTGCCGGCTCACAACCGATGTGGTAGTCTTCTAAAGAAAGCCCATAGTAAGAATAAAAATCCGAGACTGATAAAAGTTTGCTGCATCTTGCCGGCTCCACACATGTAGCATGCTTCTTAAAAGGTTATGAAGGATGTAACTGCATACATATTAAGTTAATAAATAATTCTTTTGTTAAATCAATATTCTTTTGAACTTTGACTATTTTATCTATTTTAAAAGCTGTGCATATACGGGAAACCTGAGAGTTTTTGAAACCTAAGGACGTAGTCCCAGATACTAGTCTCTGTGGGGTGTCAAAAGCCTGGTCACTTAGCCGCAAGGTTGGGATGTGCCGAGACGAAAGTCGCTACATGGGATGATCTCGCCTTCAAACTCATTATTCTCGGGTGGAACGTGAAGCATAGTATTTTGCAAAACGTTGATCCATGGTTGAAATTCAAAATAGCACAATCACTTAAGATATAATAATTGTCAGGAGTGAAAAGTTCACAAGTTGCAAATATGAGTAGTGTTAGCATCTTAACTGATATTTAGCTATGATTTCGTTTTAACTGTTGAATACGTGAAAAATTGGCACGATGAATTTATCCTTTTTGGGGCATTCTCGGATCGAAATGCATCTTGTTCTATGATCCCTAATAGTTATGGAAATAATGAAAGTCAAAATATTCTAAGTTTACTTGTTAAAAAATTAAAAATAGGAAAATGAGGTGTTTTATAACTTGTGATTTCTTAACTCACTCCACAAAAATCTTTGCTACTTTTCAAATATTTAGTTTAGGGAAGTTTTGAGGTATTTGGTTTTAAAGCATATAATATTGCGTGAGGACACACAATCGCTTAGTTTGGAGAATTTTGATATGTGTGAAAACACATATCCTTTTTATATCAAAAATGTCCCTTAAAAGACCAAAATTGTGCATAAAATACTTGTATATTGCTCGTTTTGTCTTTGTAATTGTGTAGGTACGGATATGGCAAAAATCTTAAGAAAATGATCAAAGCCGAACAAACACGGACACGAGAACAGATAGAGTGCACAAGAGACGGGGATTTGATAGCAATAAGGGTCAAAAAGTCAACCCTTGGTCAACAAATCAACTCTGGTCAAACTTATAAAGACAAAATTCCAAAATAACCAAAACAACCCCTTGAAGTTAAACCAAATTGCAAAAATAACCCTAAGCCTTACACCGTTATCACTTTTAAAAATAAGAGATCACGTGTCCGTCTATGCTCTAATTAACCTTCAACACCAAACAACACGTGGCCCGATTTCTTTAACCCAAACAACTTGCCCAAGTCAACGCCGCTTTACCCTGGTCAAATATCCAAACATTTTAAACGGTGAACAATAATAAAAAAAGGAGCGCGAAATGTTGTTATTGATTTATCTTTCTCTCAGTTTTACCTCACGTCAAAATCAATAGGCAAATGAAAATTGAGGACGTGGCTTAGTAATTCAAGCACCAACATCCAAGCTGGCATAATTATGAGTCATTAAGAGGCTCTAATTGGTGGAAACCCAAAAGGATGACACGCGGGACATGAAAGAAAGCACACTAATGATTGGTAATTTGCACTAATGTTAGAGCAAAAGAAGCACAATGAGCCTAACACACGGAATGCCATGTTGGCAATCTGTGTGCTCACTCATTTAATCCAATGGACATCAAAAAGGATCCAATGATGAGCAAGAATTAAGGGCCAAGATCAAGAGTTAGAGGAGCGTATCTAGACTCCTAGAAGCTTCTCATTCCTGCTATAAATACAAGCCCACTCCTCTCACACATCATCTTCTTTTTTAGTTTTTAGCTTTTGGTAGCTTAGATAATTTTAGCTTATGTAATTTTAATTTCAGTCTCTCAGCTTATTGTAATCTCTTATTCAAAGTTTTGTATTCAGTTTTAAATCAATAAAATCATAGTTTGCTTGTTCACAAACTGTTTTTACCTATAAGCTTATATATATCTCAAATGCTTTTGTTCAACTGTTTCACAAGCTATTCTCACAAGCTCATCATAAGCTCTCTGAGTCTATAAGCTTATATTGAGCTCAAATTAGTCATCTAATCTACTCAAACCTTAATAATCAGCTTAATACCTTTGCTATATGGATATTGAGCCTTGGATGATAAGCTTACAAGGGAAGAGCTTATGGGACCTTTACTAGCTTATCCTTGTGATAAGCTAGAGCTTGTTGACAGCTCTTTGAGCATATTAAGCCTTTGTTAAGCTAAGGCAATTGTAAGTCTTCTTTAATTTTCAAGTTTCTTAGCTTAAATATTACATTTGCTTATTTTCAGCTTATTACTTACTTATTAGTGCTTAAATTTGTGTTATTATGCTTATTATGAATGTTTGAATATCTGTTATTGAGTTCTATAGCTTAGATCTTAGTTTACTCTATTTTGTCTTTTAAATCTGTCAAAAACCAAAAAAAATTAGCATTAGTTTAATCATTATTGTTTGATCTGATTTTTGTGTTTGAGAATGATAAGTAGTTGTGTTATAAGCTTTTAAACATCTGGAATTCAAGATTTGTTCATTAGATTTCATTTTCATAAGCTCAAATGAATTTTCATGAAAATAAGGGGGTGTTTGGCACAGCAGTACTAACTGAGAGTTAGTACTGCTTGTGTTTTCTTTGACTTTTAAAATTGATTTTGATCTTCATTTGTAGGCTTGTGAATTGGATTTTAAATAGATTATTAGGTTTGATCAAGAGTTCATTTTAGTTTCTAGATTATATTTGAATTTGTGAGCTTATAGTCAGTCATAGTAGCAAATTTTAGCTTGATTAGTTTCTAGCTGGTATAAGTGCTTTTATTACTCTTAGTTTTGTGTTATAAATATGTCAAAACAAGTTCATTAGGTCTGCATTTGTTGGTTTTAAACTTTGATAATTTTGTGCTTTTACTACATTAGCAGTTTTAAAAGACAAAAGTTGCTTTTTAAAGTTTAATTTTCAGAAGCTAGAAATTAGAATTAGTTTTTGATTTTTTTTCTAAGACAGCTTTTAGTCTGGAATTTGAGCTTAAAGTGAGCTTGTTCTACTCCATTTAAGTGAAAATTAGCTTTTGGCTTTTTAAAGCCATGTTTCTGTGACAGCTTATTTTAAGAGCTGTTTTTGTGCTTATTTTTAGGATTCAGTTTATAGTTGTTTTATTAAAGTTGTCCAAAAAAGTCTCCTCTACAACTTTCGTGTTTTGAGTTTTCAAAAATAAAAAAATGAAAAAAGGGAAGCCATGGGATTCGAACGCATGACCTCCCTTTCCACACACATACGCCTCACATGCACACACACTAAACCATCTGTCCTGGCAAGGCTATCCATTAGTATTTTGCAAAATTTATTTGTCAACACTAGTTTTTCAGTTTTAGCTTATTACCCTTTTTGCTTATTTCAACTGCTTATCCGTTAAGTTTTTAACAGTCTCTTATTTTCTTACGTAGCTAATAAGTAATAATATTTTTCTTAATTTTCTCAGTTTTTTATAAATTCATTTACTATTTTTAATCTTTTATTTTCTTTAAAATAGTTTTTAAATCATAATAAATAAAATAAAAGTAAAAAAAAATTAAAATTCTTTTTCTGAAAATTTTCTTTTATTATATAGTTTCTAGGAAAATTAGTTTTGCTTCCGTAGGATTAAAATTGCAAAATTTCAATTTTTAAAGAACGGGATTCGTTTCCGTTCACGTTTTTCGTGTTTTAAAACTCAATTCAACTCCGTTTTTGTTCTAGTTTTCTTTAAACTTACTTTTTAGTCAATTAGAGTCTATTAAAAGAGAAAAATTCATTTTAGGTTTAATTTTGGAAATTTAGGATTTTTAATCACCATTTAGGGTTCCCGTTTTGCGTTTTTAGTTAAAGTTTAATTTCCCGTAATTAAAGTTAGGTTTAATTTTCCTTTAATTTGCTCACTTTTAAGATTTTAGAAAACAAATCATCTCTGAACCAATTCAAATCATTGTCCAAATAATAAACGTAGTCTCAGTTTCATAAATCTTCGAGGAATACGACTCGGTAATCACTTACCGGTAAATATACGTATTATTATATATAATTATGAGAGATTTCCTTTCTTCCTTTGTCCTCAAGGGTAGTTTGGTAATTTTCTATACTTATTATATTATACGTGTATAGATTACTACAATCATGGACCAAACAAAACCATGTGCAACATATGTAAAGGTTGGTTGATTGAACTTACTATTTTGGACTTATAAGAAGCTCTATGTTTCTTTCCCTTTTGACAAGCAACACAGGTTTGATTAATTTCAAAAAGTTTTGAAGGTAAACCTCTTACAAGATTTCCCTTAACCAGTTTATTCATAGTTTTGAAATTTATGTGTCCAAGCCTTCTATATCAAAGTTTAGATTCATCAGATGTGGCTTTTGCAAATAGACAAGTTAGACCTCCTTTGGGAACAATATTCTTAAAAATATTCTTTAAATCAACACTATACATATTGTTCTTTCTAGGAACTTTAAGTAAAACATAACTTTCATAAGTTAATTTAAAGTTTGGAGATAAAACAATACATTCAGTGTCATTAAAGAGAACACTATTCTTTTTGTCACACATTTGTGAGACACTAAAGAGGTTAAACTGTAACTCACTTACAAAGTACATATTCTCAAAATCTAAATTACCAGTTTTGATTATACTTTTGCTTGTGATTTTCCCTCCTTTGGGGTTACCACCAAAGGCAACATATCCTCCATCAATTTCATCAAATTCAGTAAGATAGGACATGTTCCTTGTCATGTGACTTGAGCATCCACTGTCAATCACTCCTTGGTCCTGTGAATCCATTTGTGGATTGCCTTACACATGTGGTAAGAAAATCAGTCTCTTTTGGGGACCCAAGCCATCACTGACTTGGATCTACCTTGTGCATCAATATAATCAAATCTTTTAAATTTCATTGATGCATTGTTGTGTTTAGAAACATGGTCTAAAACTTTAGTCTTTGGTTTCCAAACCCAACAAGTTGTGGCCTTAACAGTATTAACTTGGTTTCCCTTAACAGCATTAAGTACTGCTTTTGGCTTGGCAGTATTAACATTCTTACCACTAACAGTATTAACCCTCTGATTAAAATTACTATTTTTAGTTACTTTTTTGTTGTTAATGGGTCTTCTAATAGTTGAATGTGCTTTATTAAAAATATTTTTCATTGGTCTTGCACTATTCACTGTTGATTTGGGTTGAGCAGTATTAACTGGTCTAGCAGTAGTAAATGATACTAGACCAGACCTCATTAATACTGCTTTTGGAACCATGTTCCTTTTAGGACTAGGGTGAGTCATTCTAGAAAAATTTTGGTGATTCGCCCTTTTAGTATAGTTCCACACTGGTTTTACCATCTTTTTATTATTAAACTGTCTTTGATGGTTATTAAAATCATACTGCAGGTGATCAAAACTTCTACACATATAGCAAGCTTTGTTAATCATCTCAAAATTACTTCCTAATCTTTGAGACATCATATTATTCTAGTTTCTTTGGTTTCCTCTAGGACTATGTATGTTCTGCCTATTTTGATTACCTTGTTTAACAATTGTTTTCCTAGGAGTTTTTACTTTCTCTTTAGATTTAACAAACTATATTTTAGCAAAACTAGGTTTAACTATTTTCTTTTGAATCTTAGCTTGTGGCATATCTTCTTCCTCACTATCAGACACCCAATCCTCAATAATTGGAGCACTATTATTTTTCTTAACTGCCTTAGGTTTATCTGCACAAGCATTAGCTTCACTAGTCTCAACTACAAGCTTCTTAACTATAGGCTCACTAACTATAGGCTCATTCACAAACTCTTCTAGACTAGAGAATGACAAATTAGGTCTCGGAGGCATAAATTTTCCTGTATAGGGAGGTGGAACAACATTATACCTTAAACCTATTTTGCACTTATCAACTATCTGACAGTCTATTACTTTGCTTAAGCTTTTAGATGAATTCTTAAGTTTTTCTACTGTTAGCTGAATTTCATCTTTTTGTTTTTGAGCCAGTTCCAACTTCCTTCTAAGCTCTATAATGGCTACTTCGTTTAAGTAAATCCCACGTTTTAAGAGCTTGATATCTTCTTCATAAACAGACTCATTTTTCTTATAAACTAGAAGTCTTGCTTCTAAAGACTCTAAACCTATTTTATAAGTAATAGAATTTATCTTAGATGTCCTTAAGTCTTTTAAAAGTTGTTCATTTTATTCTTTAAGAATTTTAACATTTTCCAAACAAAATGATGAACAGTTTGAATCAGTAGATATCTCAAAGTTAGAACTTGTAGAAGAGTAAGCCATGAGTGCAAAGTTAGTTGTACCTTCTTCTGCTTGATCACTCCAATCATAATCACCAAGACCATCACATGATATCAAAGCATTAGAAGTAGTTGTCTCCACTGTCACAACCCTTCTTGTGTTCTCCCTATTCCTGTTATCTTAGTTCCTTGGAGACCTGCACTCCCTTGTAAAGTGTCCCCTTTTGTGGCAGTTGTAACACTCCACCTTGGACTTATCAAACCCAATAGTTTCAGTACCATTCACAGTAAGCTTTCTTCCAGTGTTATTTAAGAATCTCCTTACCCTCATTGTTAGCATAGCCATCTGTTACCTCAAGTCTATCTCTTCTAAATCATCAGGATTAATTTGTTGCAAGTCCTCATTGTCAAGTTATGGACTATTTGGTTGAGTTGCAAAGAAAGCACATATAACAGCATCACTCAAGTTATCAATTATTGTTGAGTTAACAGTAGTAGCTTGAGTGCTAGCAGTTGTAACACCATGAGAAATATTAACTTCTCCATTTGTACTGCTGGTGCTGTTTGAGGACACAAAGGCTACGTTTTATGTGTTTGATCTTGAGCTTGATCTCCTTTTGACCTCTGGTTCATAGATCTTCAAGTTATTGTAAAGATCATCCAAGCTTAATGTATCCATCTCAGGCTTGTTCCTCCACATAATGGTATGTGTGTTCCATTCTAGTGACAGACTTCTTAAGAACTTCTGATTCACATCTTCTTGTGAGATACTTTCAAAATGAATCTCTAACTGACTGATAAGTTTTTGAAGCCTATCAAAGGTTTGATCTAATACCTCTGAGCTAGATGCAGTAAAATTTTCATACTGCGTCTTTAGAAGATTCCTCTGAGTCTTTTTAGTAGCAGCATTCCCTCCAAACCTCTTCTTAATAGCCTGCAGCAGTGACTTGGCATCTTTAATGGAGTTAAACTTCAATTGATGTTCATTAGGGATGCCCATCAATAAAGTGATTCTTTCCTTCAGCTCTAACCTCCTTTGTGCCTTTTCTTCAGCAGTTGAAGGAGCAATTATAGTCTCAACACCTTCAACAAGTTTTGTTATTAGAGGTGCATTACCATTCTCTATGACTTCCCATAGAGAATAATCAAACATCTGGATGTACTGTACCATCCTCATCCTCTAAAGCTCATTCTCACCTGGTTTGAGCATATGCACTTTTGATGCAGCCACTATATATACTAAGTCTTGATCCATGTCTTCTTAGCAAAGTTTCTTAAAGCAACAAGCTTTGATACCACTTGTTGATCATACTTGAATGGATTTTGAATTCCTTAGCTTGTGTAAGGTTTAGTTATGCAAGATAAATCCTGCACAACTTATGATAGAAACGTTTTTTGATAATACTAAAGATTATGAGGAATCTAGTTTTAATATAAGAAGAATTCTTCAATGAAACAGTAATTCTAATGAACACACAGATTAACAAACAAAAGCTTTAATATATTAATACAAATACTCTAACTAGTATTAGGGTTACAAAACCTTGAAGCTATGATAACTCTATGAATGACTCATTTTTGATACATAGAACTCTATACCCTAAGGAAAAACCCTCCTTTATAGCACCAAGGATTTCCTAATGGGATAGAATAATTTTCATAATTACGTGATCTCTAAATTACATTAGACTGTATCTTTTACAAAAATATCTCATACATATCACATAAGCAATAGTAACTTTTATACCAGCAGCACTAACTATGTACAAGCAGCAATAACTACTTAGAAAGTTTTCTTTAATCTTCAACAGCAGTACTAAGTTACACTAGCAGTACTAACTTTACTCTAGCAGTACTAACATTACTAGCAGTAGTAATATACACTAGCAGTAGTATCTTATACTAGCGGTAGTAACTTATACTAGCAGTGGTAACTAGCAGTACTAACTACTTAGCATATTTATTACTAACATCACTAATTTATGCTTAGCAGCAGTAACTAATACCTTAGTAGCAGTAACTTCAAGAAGGCTTTTAATCCCAACAACTTTGGTACGCATTAGTGATAAGACTAGCGGGGATGCTAGGTCTTGGTACATGATTAGCGGGGATGCTAAGTCATGGGTTCTTGATTGTTTAGCATATATTCACTATCATATAGCACAATTGTCTAACTGTTTGAGATATTGGCACAACGACTGGGTTTTGAGTCAAACCTATGAGCTTCCCAACATTATTGTTGATGTTTTCGAGTATCATTTTTAGGTAAAGTTAATGATCGTTAAAGTGAGGTACTTGTAACAGACTTTTAGAGAATCCTATAGGAATCTTGTTTGAGAAGTCTTGCATTTTGATGTTTGTTATGAATTTGGTTTCTTAAGGATTGAGGATAAGATTGTATGGACCCCTGCGAGGGCTTAAGATTGTAATAATTGGTGACTATTTGTTGTGTTCTTGACTTGGGACATCACTCAAGGTTGTATTAAGGTTGATGGTCATCATGACACTTATCATTTATACATTTTAGATTTTTTTTATATTGTATCTTGTGTTATGATTGATCATTACGTTGCATTCCCGTGTTTCTGCCTATGACGGGGTAAGACAGAAAGGTAATTAGAGCCAAGGCTATAGAGAACTAGGTGGTTTGGCCTAGACTATAACCAAGGAACCTTCATATAGTTGCATTATAGAATCAATGTGCACGGTGTTCTGCTTATACGTGCTTATGTAGTTAAAGGGTATAACATTAGATAAGTCATTCATTTAAAATATGTGAGCCTAATACTAAGTACCACTGGGAAATGATACGGGTATAAATGCGATGGCCAACGTAATTATAAATGTATCATGACTCATGCATATTTAGTATTATCGTCCACACAAATCGGTGTTGACACGTTAGGGCCGTAGTAAGCAAGGTATAGTATATTAAGTTATCATATACGTGTTGACTGTCCTGCCTACCTAACGTTGCCTATGTTCTCCCTCGTGTAGATAATGCCGCCAAGGGTGATGACTCGAAGTGCTGGCCATCCTGTTGCCACATCACAAGGAGGAGGAACAGATGGACGAGCTGGTAGAGGTGGTGGTAGGACTAGAGGTAGTTCTAGTGATCAGGGTGATAGTAAGATTGATGGTTAAGGTGGCCAAGTAGGTGGTCAGGGTAGTAAGGTAAATGATGGTGTTAACGGAGTCCCCGACTTCTCCACCATCATTGCACAGCAGTTGCAGAATTTACTTCCTACTATTATAGTTCAAGTAGGTAACCAAGGTAGAGGTCCAGGAAATGGTAGGAATCAAAATAGAGATGCCGTCAATGACAACATTCGGGGTGATGTTAGTAAGGGTTGTACCTATAAAGAGTTCTTAACTTGTAACCCTAAGGAGTATGATGGTAAAGGAGGAGCTATAGTTTATACCCGTTAGATAGAGAAAATGGAGTTAGTTCAGGATATAAGTAGGTGTAGGGATAGTCAGAAAGTGAAGTACACTACTGGTTTGTTTGTTGGTAAGGCTCTTACATGGTGAAACTATCAAATCTACACATGAGGAAGAGAGGCTGATGTAGCTATGTCTTGGGAAGACTTTAAGACTTTGACTAGAGAGGAATTTTGAACTAGTAATGGGATGAAAAAGTTGGAAATTGAGATGTGGAATCACACCATGGTCAGGACTGGCCATGCTGCATATACTGACAGGTTTCATGAGTTGGCTAGGTTAGTCCCTCACTTAGTAACCCCAGAAGGTAAGAGGATTGAGATGTACGTGTATGGCCTTGCTTCATAAATTTGAGGAATGGTGGTAGCAACAGAACCAAAGACCATCCAAAAGGCCATACAGATAGCTGGCACATTAACTGATGAAGCCCTTAGGAATGGATCAATAAAAAAGAACCCTGAGAAGAGAGGAAATAGAGAGGAACTTAGCAAGGATAGGAATGTGAGAGTTGACAACAAAAGGACTAGGACTGGATATGCTTTTGCCATAATCACTAACCTTGTAGGGAGAGAGAACATGGGTATGGTACCTAAGTGTACCACCTGCAACTATCACCATTCACCTGAGACACCTTGTCGCACTTGTTTCAACTGTAACCGCCTAGGTCATTTTGCTAAAGATTGTAGAGTGGCGCCTAGGAATGTGAACCCCGTCCCAAGTGTAGCATCTGTAGCACTTACCATCTACCTGGGGCGCCTTGACGCACATGTTTCAAATGTAAACGCCCAAGTCATTTTGCTAAATATTGTAGAGTGGAGCCTAGGAATGTGAACCCCATTAATGTTAGAAACCCAGTAGCTAGGGCCTGTTACGAGTATAGTAGTAGAAATCATATCAAGTCAGCTTGTCCTAGGTTGAATCAGGCTTAGAGGCCAGGGGTAAACCATCAAAACCAAGTCATGGCTGTTAATGGGGGTCAGGGTCGTAGGAACCAAGGGAATCAGGCATACGACATTCATGTTGGGAGCAGAGGAGGCTCGCCAGGACCTGAACATCATGACAGGTAGGTTTTAGTTATGAGATTGAGATAGCTAGCGGACAGCTAGTAGAGATTGATAAGGTTATTAAGGGGTGAAAATTAGAAATAGAAGGTCATGTGTTTGACATTAACTTGATACCCTTTGGAAGTGGGAGCTTTGATATGATCATAGGAATGGATTGGTTGTCTGATCATAAGGCTGAGATAATTTGTCATGAGAAGGTAGTGAGGATACCACTACTGGATGGAAAGGTGCTTAGAGTATTAGGAGAGAAACTAGAAGACAAGGTGAGATAGTTAATGAGTGCTAAGACTAAAGAGAAGAAACAAGAAGAGATAGTGGTAGTGAGAGATTTTCTTAAGGTATTTCTGGATGACCTATCTGTTGGGATTAAAAGACTTCTTGATGATCTTGGAGTTACTGCTGCTCAGGTTTGTGTTACTACTGCTAGTACAAAGATAATGAAAAATATGCTAAGTAGTTAGTACTGCTAGTATATGTTAGTACTACTAGAGTAAAGTTAGTGCTGGTGGTGAAGATTGAAGAAAATATTCTAAGTAGTTAATGGTGCTTGTACACAGTTAATGCTGCTGGTGTATAAGTTACTACTGCTGGTAGTCAGAGTTAATGCTGCTGGTACAATGTTACAACTGCTCAAAGATTAAGACTGCTGAAATAGTTTCTACTGTTAGAGAATGGATAAAGACAGAAGAAAGGATAAAGATTGATTGAAGATCAAGAATACTTACGGGATAAGTATTAGTTATTTATAGAATAGATCATAGAGAATATTCTAAGTCTTAGGAATATATTGTAAATCGACTAGGACTCCTTTGTGTATAAAAGGAGGTCCTAGGGCATAGAGTTTGATATCTAGAAATCTTTTGTTTTGGTATCGTTATAGCTTTAAGGTTTTGTAACCTTAATACTAGTTAGAGTATTCGTATTAATTTATTGAAGCTTTGTTTGTTAATCAGTGTGTTCATTAGAATTACTATTCTATTGCATATTCTTCTTATTGATCAAAGATTAGATTCTGCATAATCTTTGATATATT
>BQNB010051462.1:30000-33909 GCA_026074375.1 Tanacetum coccineum | reverse complement strand
CTCAAAATATTCATATCGCGTCCTAAATGCAGTCTTTGGAATATCTGCTTCTTGCACTCTCAACTGATGATAACCAGAATGAATACCGATATTATAAAAGTAATGTGAACATCGCAATCGATCGAACAATTCGTAGATCCTGGGGAGTATTATTATGTGTTATATTTGTGTGCTTATGTGATCTTATATGAGTATTTGATATTAATCTGTGATGCGTGTTCATCTATTAATGATTGAATTTTATGGTTTTGATAGCTATTTCATTTCGTTCATGTTTTGTGACAAAGAAAATGATAGCATGATTTTATGCGTTATCGTGTAATTTGGTGAATAATTGATATATGAGTGTAAAAAGTATATAATGTATTATTAGGTTTGAGTTAAGTCTAGTATTTAAATTAATTAAGCATACATTTTTCTAAATTAGGAAAGTAATTTATAAAATAAAATTTATAAATAGTAAGTTTAAAACTAGTTTTTATATAAAAGGTTTTGCAAAATTAATAAAGGTTTTTATAAAAATAAGAAAAATAAAGGGGTAAATATGTTTTTAGTAATAATTAATAAAAAATAATTTGGGAAAAATGATAATAAGTAGTGTATGTGTTTTATTTTAAGTTATGTATTTATTTAAGTATTTAAGGTAAATAAGTAGAAATAGTTTTGTATTTTAAAAAAAAATATATATGAAATTTAGTATGTATATATTTATATATATTATTTATATTTGAAATATATATATATATATATATATTGGAGGGGGAAAACAAATTTGTATAGAAAAATATAAAAAAAATAATTAAAAGGGAGGAGTTTGGATCGGTTATTAAAAAAGAAAAAAAGAAACAAATCTGATTACAATTAGGATTCTAGGTAGTATAAATATAAGATCAATAAATCTCTAAAACACTTTTCTCTCCTCTCTTTTGTTTGTTTGGCCGAAACCCTCAAGAAAAGAAAATTTTTTATCAAGAACCAAGATGGTGATTTAAGTGTAATCAAGTAAAGGTTTAGGTATGTTTTCAATTAAATTTTTGTTTAATCTTTTTATAATTAGTAACTTTAATTGATGGAATAGTTAGGGTTCATAAATTTTATGTAAATTAATTATATAAAACTATATGGGAGTGTTCGGGATTCGATTTAGAGCATGTTGGTGTAAATGGTTTAGTTTAGAACGCGTTAGATTAAAAGTTATGGTTTGGCAGAATTTTGGGTCTTGTTGATTGGATGATATCTCAACGATAAAAAAGAGTTTTGGGTTGAATCTTGTGTCTAAATTGAAGATCAGAGAGTCTAGTTTCCAAAAAGTCCAACCCCGAAAGGTTTAGAGGTAGGAAAGTTAGTCAAATAATTTTTGCAAGAAAAGTTGTCAAAACAGTAAATTCGGAACAGATTTAGGTCTGATTTCAGGGAGTAAAACCCCTACTTAATGTTGAATTGAGGTTAGCCAAAAATCAGAGGTCATATTTTATGTGTCTTTTAACTCCATCTCAAAGCACAAGTCCTAACTCATTGTCCAAGTATTTTTAGAAAAATCAAACTTTTTGGTGTGCGTTCAGATCCAAATTTGAGTACTTTGTGATGTTGAATTTTTATAAAATAGTTAGGCTCAATATTTTTTTTTTAAAATCACAGTAGTTCATAACCCATTAGGAAGGTAGAGAATGAAAGGGGGAAAGTCAATTTGATGATTTAGTATTTTATTTGTGGTCATAAAGTGACTACAAAATTATGCCGAAAAACTAGAAAACAAGAATGGTGGGATTAAAAGCTTCTTAATGCTGTTTGGAAGTAACTGCTGCTAAGGTTAGAGTTACTACTGCTAGTATATATTACTAATGCTAATGGAAGTTAACACTGCTCAGAGACTTGGAAGAAATACTACTAAGTAGTTAATACTGCTAGAATAAAAGTTAATGCTGCTAGTTACAACTGATGAAGGATTACAAGTTCTAAAAGAGTTTCTACTGTCAGAAAGATAAAGACAAGAGAAAGGATTAAGATGAAGAATGTTTATCAATATTACTTACGGGATAAGTATGAGATATTTTTGTAAAAGATACGTATAAGTTATTTGTTTAGAAGATCATGATAACTTAGGAAAATATTGTAAGCCAGTTAGGACTCCTTGATGTATAAAAGGAAGTCCTAGGGTATAGACTTTAGTATACAAAACATTCATACACATTCATACATTTTTATATATTGCTTCAAGGTTGTAAACCCTAGTACTACATAGAGTACTCGTATTATTGATAATAATATTAGAGCTTTTTAGTGATATCATTGTTCATACATTGTTTATACAATTTACTGTATCATTTATATTCTTCTAAGTATTAAAGAGTAGATTCAACATACTCTTTAGTATTCACAAAGTTTCTACTATAGTTGTTTTGAATTTATCCAGAGTAACTTAACATTTACAAGCTAAGGAATCGATCTTAAGTTGGGATCAACAAGTGGTATCAGAGCTTGTGTTTTGAAACTTTGATCTAAGAAACTTACAAGAAGAACTCTTTACCCACAAGGAAGAGATGGATCTAGAAACTGCACAAACCACCATCTACTGCACAAGTTGCCACATTAACGTCTCAACAAGGGTGAATTAAGATAATGTGGAGTCATAAGGAGTAGACAATACTTCAAGTAACAAAAGACAATACTCTATGAAATGCTCACTAGAGACATAAAACTCATTCAAACATACTCAAACATCTACACCAACAAATGCAGAGTACACACAAATAAATCAATTTCAACTAATACCATTTAATGGTCTTAGTAACTACTAAGAAAAGGTTCAAAGGAAGAATGACGTTAAGGCAAGAAGTATGTAACTAAGATGAGCACTTCCTAATGAACATTCTAATGACATTTAATTAGAACAAGGAGCTATGACATTGCGTTTGCTATACAATACCAAACACAAGACTTTAGGTGGTACATGATACCACAAAAGTAGACTCAAAAGGAAGAACTCTATTGAAGCAAATGATCATGAAGTAACTTTAGTGGCTACCCAAGCACAAAGTCTCTACGTAACTCATTTTAACAGACTTCAGAAGAATTTGTAATATCAGACTGGCTACACATGGGTTGATAAACATATTTCGACAAGACGATCTCAATTTGACAATTTTTGCGAGACAGTCCTGCACTCTGAGTGGAATACTCATGAGTTGTGGTATGGAGAAATAAAACCTGATTCTAAACACAATAGACAATGAGCTTTGATGATCTCTATAACAATTTTAAGATTGTTGAACAAGAGGTTAAAGGAACTGCAAGCTCAAGCTCAAGTTCTTAAAATATGGTTTTTGTGTCATCCCTTAGCAGTACTAATGAAGTTAATACTGCTTATGGAGTTAGTACTGCTAACACTTAAGTTAGCCCTGCTAGCACTCAAGTTAGCACTGCTAGTACTCAAGTTAGTACTACTAACTTAAGTGATGATACTGTTTATGCATGTTTGGCCAGTCAACCAAACGGGTCTCAACTTGTATATGAAGACCTTGAACAAATCCATGAAGATGACATAGAAGAGATGGATTTAAAGTGGTAGTTAGCATTGCTGAGCATGAGGACAAGAAGGTTTTTCCAGAAAACTGGTAGAAAAATCACTATCAATGGAAGTGATACAGCTAGATATGACAAATCCAAGATGGAGTTTTTCAACTGTCACAAGATGGGACACTTTGTAAGGGAATGCAGAGGACCTAGAAACCAAGATAACAGGAACAAGAATCAAGACAACTCTAGAAGGACTGTAAATGTGGAAGAAATTTCTTCCAAAGACATGTTGGCTATTGATGGAACTGGTTTTGACTGGAGCTATATGGCAGATGATGAAGTCCCTACAAGCATGGCTCTTATGACTTTTTTAGACTCTAAGGTATAGTTGTG
>BQNB010051462.1:0-25000 GCA_026074375.1 Tanacetum coccineum | reverse complement strand
TCTTAGCCTATGCCTCATTCAAAGACTTTGTAGTATACCAGATGGATGTGAAGAGTGCATTTCTGTATGGCAAGATTGAAGAGGAAGTTTATGTCTATCAACCTCCAGGGTTTGAAGATCCAGAGTTCCCTGACAGAGTTTATAAGGTAGAAAAGGCATTATATGGTCTACATCAAGCTCCTAGAGCTTGGTATGAGACTTTATCTACTTATTTATTGGACAATGGATTTCAAAGAGGTCAGATAGATAAGACTTTGTTCATTAAAAGAGTCAAAAGTGATATTCTACTAGTTCAAGTATATGTTGATGATATCATTTTTGGATCTACTAAAAAGGAGTTATGCACTGAGTTTGAGAAATTGATGCACAAGAAGTTCCAGATGAGTTCTATGGGTGAGCTAACTTTCTTCTTAGGACTACAAGTGACACAGAAAGATGATGGGATTTTCATCAGTCAAGACAAGTATGTGGATGAAATTTTGAAGAAGTTTAGTTTTTCAACTGTGAAGACAGCAAGTACACCCATGGAGACTTCAAAGCCATTGCTTAAGGATGCAGAAGCTGAAGATGTTGATGTTCACTTATATAGATCAATGATTGGCTCATTGATGTATTTAACATCTTCAAGGCCTGATATTATGTTTGTTGTATGTGCATGTGCAAGATTTCAAGTCACACCTAAAGTTTCACATCTTCATGTTGTGAAAAGAATTTTTAGATACTTGAAAGGTTAACCTAAATTGTACCTTTGGTATCCTAAGGATTCACTATTTAATTTGGAAGCTTATTCTGATAGTGACTATGTTGGTGCAAGTTTTGACAGGAAATCCACAACAGGAGGTTGTCAATTTCTTGGAAGCAGATTGATTTCATGGCAATGCAAGAATCAAACTATAGTTACCAACTCTACTACTGAAGCAGAATATGTGGCTGCTACTAGTTGTTGTGGTCAAGTACTCTGGATTTAAAATCAAATGCTGGATTGTGGATATAATTTCTTGAATACCAAGATTTTCATTGACAATGAAAGCAAAATCTGCATAGTTAAGAATCCAGTATTTCATTCAAAGACTAAGCACATTGAGATTAGGCATCACTTTATCAGAGATTCTAATGAGAAGAAGCTTATTCAGATGATAAAGATTCACACAGATCAGAATGTTGCAGATTTGCTCACAAAAGCATTTGATGTTTTTCAGATTTCAATATCTGATTGCAAGTATTGGAATGTTTAACCTCTGATGTATTGTTTGAGGGGAGGTTAATTTCATTTATATGCAGCAAATTATGCACAAATGATGCTTGAAATGGAATGGAACAGCAGCCAATGATGAAATTCAAGTTAGTGCTGCTAGACTAACTTTCTACTGGTAAATATAATTAGTGTTGCTAGTTATACTTAATACTGCTATGTTAATGTTGTTAGTTATACTTACTACTGTTATTATAATTAATGTTGTGAGTATTAAAAGAAATTGGTGATCATAAAAACAGAAAGAGAGATGTGTGTAAATAAAAACAGACAGAGTGACTATGTGAGAAAAAGAAATGATAGAAATTGGTGAGACTGAAAAACAGAAAGAGAGATGTATGAAAATAAAAACAGACAGAGTGATTCAGTGAGAAAAATAATTGAGAGATATAGTGAGAATAAAAACAGAAAGAGAGCTTGTAAGAATCAAAATTGATGATGGGAATGCTTTTTGGAACAAAATTGGAGTTAATGCTGGTAACTCAAAGTTAATGTCGTTAGGCATAAACTTACTACTGTCAGTTAAGTTAATATTGTTAGGCATACACTTACTACTGCCAGTGTTAGTTAATGCTGTTAGGCATAAACATACTACTGCTGGTTAAGTTAATGCTGCTAGGCATACACTTACAACTGCCAGTCTTAGTTAATGCTGCCAGTTTAAGTTAATGCTGTTGAGGGTGATTTCATAAATACTTCGATTAAGGGTTTCAATCACTTATTCGATTAATTTTACACTTTGATATACTCTCTAATCATAAAACATAACTCAATTTTATCATTCATCATCAAAACCCAACACAATGTCGAACCTAAAGTTTGTTGAAACTCACAATTTGGTTGCGTTTCTGGAGAAACCTAAAGAAAGTGATGGGTTTGAGGGAATTATTGATTTTTTGAATGCAAGTTCTATTAGATATGCGCTAACGGTGAATCCCACCATCTATACTTCATGCATTAAGCAGTTCTGGGCTATTGCTAAGGAAAAAACTGTCAATAGGGAAGTGCAGATACAAGCCCTAGTAGATAGGAAGATGGTGATCATCACTGAGACGAGTGTGAGAAGAGCTCTTCAGTTAAAAGATGCTGAAGGTACTTAATGTCTACCCAATGCTACCATTTTTGCAGAACTGGAAAGAATAGGGTATGAAAATCATACACAAAAGCTTACATTCTATAAAGCTTTCTTTTCACCTCAATGGAAATTTTTATCCATATAATTCTGCAATGCCTTAGTGCTAAGACTACTTCTTGGAACGAATTTAGTAGCACTATGGCCTCTGCTATCATCTGTCTTGCCACAAACCAAAAATTCAACTTTTCCAAGTACATTTTGGATAATATGGTGAAGAACTTGGAGGGTGGAGTTAAATTTCTAATGTATCTAAGGTTTGTGCAAGTGTTCCTAGATAAACAAGTTGAAGGAATGACCAAACATAAAGAAGTTTATGTTACACCTTCTCACACTAAGAAGGTCTTTGCTACTATGAAGAGAGAAGGAAAAGGTTTTTCTGGGAGGGTTACCCATTTATTTGAAACTATGATGGTTCAAGCTCCTGAAGAATTAGGTGAGGGTTCAGAATTACTAAATAATCCTCAACACACACCCACTATTATTCAACCATCTACATCACAGCCCCAGAATAAACAACCAAGGAGGAAACAGAGGAAAGACACTAAGGTTCCTCAACCCAGTGGTTCTACAGAACCTATCACTGATGAGGCTGCCAATGAGGAGCATGTACATGTACATTCCAATGATCCACTACTCAGTGGTGAGGACAGATTGAAACTGAATGAATTGAAGGAACTTTGTACCAACTTGTCACAAAGAGTTCTTGAATTGGAGAACATAAAGACCTCTTAAGCTGCAGAGATTACTAAATTAAAGGAGAGTGTAAAGAAGCTAGAAAGGAGGAATAAGTCAAGAACTCCAGAGCTTAAAAGGTTAAGGAAGGTTGGTAGAACTGCAAGAATAGAATCCTCTGAAGATGAAGGTTTGGGTGCTCAAGAGGATGCATCCAAATAGGGGAGGAAAATTGCCGATCTTTATGCTGATGCAGAGGTTACTTTGGTTGATGAGGCTCAAGAGAAAAATGATGATAATTTAATGTTTGATACAGGAGTTTTTGATGTAGAGGAAGTTGAGGTTGAAAAGGTAGTTAGTACTGCTGAAGTTACTACTGCCAGTGCTACAACAACAACTGTTGATGAGTTGACTTTGGCTTAGACCTTAATAGAAATCAAAGTAGTTAAACCCAAGGCTGTTACAACTGCTGCTACAACAACTACAACTGTTGTTATAAGACCCAAGGCTAGAGGGGTTGTAGTTAAGGAGCCAAGTGAATTTACAACAACAACATCACAACCATCATAACTTCCACAGGCTAAAGACAAAGGCAAGGGAAAAATGATTGAACCTAAAAAGCCTTTGAAAAAGAAAGATAAAATTTTGGTGGATGAAGAAATTGCTCAAAGACTTCAAGAAGAATTGCAAGCTGAATTAGAAGAAGAGGAAATGTTGGCAAGACAAAAAGAAGAAGTGGATAACTTAATTTCATAGGATAATACTCAAGCTATGATAGAGGCAGATTATGAGTTAGCTTGGAGACTATAAGCAGAAGAACAGGGTGAGTTGACCATTGAAGAAAGATCAAAACTATTTGTAGAGCTCATGGACAAAAGGAAGAAGCACTTTGCAAAGCTTAGAGCTAAAGAAATCAGAAGAAAACCACCAACCAAAGCCCAAAAGAAGAATCAAATGTGTACTTATTTGAAAAATATGGCTAATTACAAGCATAGCCAGTTGAAGAACAAAAGTTTGGAAGAAATTCAGATGTTATTTGACAATACTATGAAGTGGGTAGATTCATTTGTTCCTATGGATACAGAGGTTGTGGAAGGAAGTAAAAGCCAGGCAGAAGGAAGTTCTAAGAGAACAGGAGAAGAACTTGAGTCTGATAATTCAAAGAAGCAAAAGATAGATGAGAATGTAGAAGCTGAAGTGGATGATGAAGCTGAATTGAAAAAGATTATGGAGATAGTTCCTGATGATGAGGTAGCAATTGATGCTATACCACTAGCCACTAAGTCCCCAATCATTGTTGACTGGAAAATCATCAAAGAAGGAAAGATGGGATACTTTCAAATCATCAGAGCTGATGGAAGTTCAAGGAGGTATTCATCAATGATTAGGATGCTTCAGAACATTGATAGAGAAGACTTGGAAACACTCTGGAAGTTGGTTAAAGCTAAACATGGGAATACAAGGCCAGAGGAGACATATGAAAGAGTGTTATGGGGTGATCTGAAGGTGATGTTTGAACCTGATGTAGAAAGTGAAGTATGGAGAAATCTACAAGGTTACAATGTAATTGTTTGGAAGCTATTTTCTTCAAGTGGAGTGCATTTTGTGAGATTTTAGAATCTGCATATCTTTATGCTGGCAGAGAAAAAGTATCCACTCACACCTGCAACAATTACAAAAATTCTCAACAAGAAGCTTCAAACTGACTATTGAAATGAGATGTGCTATCAACTTCTGAAACTCGAGACAAAACATGTCAAGAATCCTAGAAGTGTTTAAATGCATCCTCCTGGTGATGGTGAAGACTTTTAATGAAGAAACTTGAGATTCAGAAGAAGAATATCAAGTTTAGGGGAGGATTGTTGGGATTAAAAGCTTCTTGATGTTGTTTAGAAGTAATTGCTGCTAAGGTTAAAGTTACTACTGCTAGTATATATTACTACTGCTAATGGAAGTTGAGACTGCTCAGATACTTGGAAGAAATACTACTAAGTAGTTAATACTGCTAGTATAAAAGTTACTACTGTTAGTGTAACTTAGTACTGCTAGTGTATGATTAGTATTGCTTGAGTAAAGTTACAATTGTTAGTATAAAGTTAGTACTGCTAGTGTAACTTAGTACTGCTGATGAAGAATGAAGAAAATATTCTTAGTTACTACTGCTTGTACACAGTTAGTGCTGCTAGAATAAAAGTTAATGTTGCTACTTACAACTGCTGAAGGATTACAACTGCTAGAAGAGTTTCTATTATCAGAAGGATAAAGACAAGAGAAAGGATTAAGATGAAGATTTTTTATCAAGATTACTTACGGGATAAGTATGAGATATTTTTGTAAAAGATACGTATAAGTTATTTGTTTAGAAGATCATGATAACTTAGGAAAATATTTTAAGCATGTTAGGACTCCTTGGTGTATAAAAGGAGGTCCTAGGGTATAGAGTTAAATGTACCAAACATTCATACACATTCATATGTTTGATATATAGCTTCAAGGTTGTAAACCCTAGTATTACACAGAGTACTCGTATTATTGATAATAATATTGGAGCTTTTTAGTGATATCATTGTTCATACAATTTACTGTTTCATTTATATTCTTCTAAGTATTAAAGAGTAGATTCCGCATACTCTTTAGTATTCACAAAGTTTCTACCATAGTTGTTTTGGATTTATCCAGAGTAACTTAACCTTTACAAGCTAAGGAATCGATCTTAAGTTGGGATCAACAAGTGGTATCAGAGCTTGTGTTCTGAAACTTTGATCTAGAAGAAACTAACAAGAAGAACTCTTTACTCACAAGGAAGAGATGGATCAACAAGTGGTATCAGAGCTTGTGTTCTGAAACTTTGATCTAGAAGAAACTAATAAGAAGAACTCTTTACTCACAAGGAAGAGATGGATCTAGAAACTGCACAAACCACTACTACTGCAAAGTTACCCATTCTCAAACAGGGTGAATATGATATGTGGAGGCTAAGGATTGAGCAATACTTTCAAGTACAAGACTATGCTCTATGGGATGTCATAGAGAATGGAAACTCATTCAAACCAGTAGCTCAAACAACAACAAATGTTGATGGTACCTCAACTTCACTAATACCAGGTCCTGTAACTCATGAGAAAAGAAATGCTCAAAAGAAGAATGTGTGAACGCAGAAGTATGTTACTAAATGGTACTTCTAATGAACATCTAATGACATTTAATCAGTACAAAGATGCTAAGACTTTGTTTGCTGCTATACAAACAAGATTTGGTGGTAATGAAGCCACAAAGAAGACTCAGAAGACTCTTCTGAAGCAAATGTATGAGAACTTTAGTGCTCCAAGCACAGAGTCTCTTGACTCTATTTTTAACAGGCTTCAGAAGATTGTAAGTCAGCTGGCTATCTTGGGTGAAAATATTTCACAAGAAGATAATCAGTTTGATATTTTTGACGAAGGCCTTGCCTTCTGAGTGGTTAATTATCATTGTTGTGTGATGGAGGAATAACCTGATTCTAGGCTCATGGCTTTGATGTCTCATTCTAAACAATTCAAGATTGTTAAACAAGAGGTTAAAGGAACTGCAAACTCAAGCTCAAGCTCAAGTTCTTAGAATATGGCTTTTGTGTCATCCCCTAGCAGTACTAATGAAGTTAATACTGTTTATGGAGTTAGTACTGGTAACACTCAAGTTAACCTGTATATAGCACTCAACGTTAGCATGCTAGTACTCACGCTAGTACTGCTAACTTAAGGATGAAATGTTTATGATTTTAGGCCAGTCACCAAACGGGTCTCAACTTGTATATGAGGACCTTGAACAAATCCATGAAGATGACATAGAAGAGATGGATTTGAAGTGACAGTTTGCATTGCTGAGCATGAGGACAAGAAGGTTTTTTCAGAAAACTGATAGAAAGATCACTATCAATGGGAGTGATATAGATGGATATGACAAGTCCAAAGTGGAGTGTTTCAACTGCCACAAGATGGGACACTTTGCAAGGGAATGCAAAGGACCTAGGAACCAAGATAGCAGAAACAGGAATCAAGACAGCTCTAGAAGGATGTAAATGTGGAAGAAACTTCTTCCAAAGCCATGGTGGCTATTGATGGAGCTGGTTTTGACTGGAGCTATATGGCAGATGAAGAAGTCCCTACAAACATAGCTCTTATGGCCTTTTTAGACTCTGATGTACATAATGAAAAAACTTGTTCAAAAACATGTCTACAAAGTTTTTGAAACTCTTAAAACTCAACTTGATGATTTAAGGATAAAGTTTAACAAATCTGAGTTCAATTTAGCTACTTATAAAAGAGGGTTAGCATTTGTAGAAGAGAAACTTGTCTTTTACAAAAAGAATGAGGTTATTTTTTGTGAGCAACTTGATGTTCTTAAAAGAGATATCTCATATAAAGACTCGAAAATTAGCATGCTTAAAAGTAAGTTAGAAAAGCTTAAGCAAGAAAAAGAAAGCAAGCAACTTAAAATTGAAAATTTTGATAATGCTTTTAAGAATCTAGACAAATTAATATGGAGTCAGATACCTGACAAAAGTAGAAAGGGTGTGGGGTTTGTAAGCTATAATGTTGTTCCACCTCCCCTTACAGGGTTATTTTCACCTTCAAATCTTGATTTGTCCTACTCTGGTCTAGAGGAGTTCCAACAGCCTAAGTTTGAAGGCTACGGACCTAAGTCTAGTAAGATTTTTAGTGAAGATATTTCTAATGAGGTTAGGGAATCTCCTGATGCCCTATTGGTTTGGGAGTTTTTTCGGTGTTGTGATAGTTAGAGGAAGTTAAACTTGTTTTTCCTACTGTTGCTAAGATGGAATTTGTTAGACCTAAACAACAAGTTAAACCAGTTAGGAAACCAGTTAAGTATGATGAAATGTATATGTCACAAAGTCCTAGGGGAAATCAAAGAAACTAGAATAATCAGAAGTCCCAACAGCTAGGAAGTGACTTTATGATGTGCAATAAAGCTTGTTTTATCTGTGGAAGTTTTGACCATGTGAAGGCTGACTGTAATTACCATAAAAGAGAAAGGGTGGCATCTGGGAATAATTATACAAGGGTGAATTACAATTATTTTGCTAAAATGGCTCACCTTAGTGCTCACAGTAATATGGTTCCAAGAGCAGTTTTAATAAAACTGGCTTAAGATCACTTAATACTGCTAGGCGTGTTACTACTGCTCATCCCAAAACTACAGTTTATAGTGCCAGACCAATGTCACATTTTTCTAAATCAGCACAATCAACTGTAAATAGGCCCTATCAAATAAGAACATCATTAACTAAGAAAAAATTTAGCCAAAAAGTTAATACTGCTAAGGGAAATTTTTATACTGCTAGGCCAAATTCGTCAGTAGTTAATGCTGTTAGGGCAAATCAGGTTAATGTTGTTAAGGCCTCAGCATGTTGGGTTTGGAGACCTACCAAACTTAATAGTGCATCAATTACTTTGAAGAGACATAATTATGTTGATGCACGAGGCAGATCCAAGTCAGTGATGGCTTGGGTCCCCAAAGGAAACTAATTTCCTTATTTTTATGTGCAGGGTCATCCACAAAAAAAAGATCAAGGCTATGTTGACAGTGGATGCTCAAGGCACATGACAGGGAACATGTCCTATCTCTCAGACTTCAAGGAATTTGATGGAGGATATGTTACCTTTGGGGGAGGAGCCAAAGGAGGGAAAATTACTGGTAAAGGAACTCTTAAAACTGGTAAGCTTGATTTTGAGGATGTGTACTTTGTCAAGGAGTTACAGTTTAACCTTTTTAGTGTTTCATAGATGTGTGACAAAAAGAACAGTGTTCTTTTTACTGACACTAGAATGTTTTGTTTCTGTTTCCTGCTTTAGTTATGCTGGTGTATGTCAGGTTTTACTTAAAGTTCCTAGAAAGAACAATATGTACAGTGTTGATATAAAGAATATTGTTCCTAAAGAGAGTTTAACTTGTCTTGTTGCAAAGGCCACACTTGATGAATCAATGTTATGGCATAGGAGGCTAGGTCATGTAAATTTTAAAACTATTAATAAACTTGTTAAGGAAAATCTTGTGAGAGGTTTACCTACAAAACATTTTGAAAATGACCAAACTTGTGTTGCTTGCCTTAAGGGAAAGCAACACAAAGCCTCTTGTAAGTCCAAGATTCAGAACTCTATTACTCAGCCTTTATTCATGTTGCATATGGACTTGTTTGGTCCAACTTTTGTGAGCAGCTTAATGAATAAGAAATATTGTCTAGTTGTCACTGATGATTATAGCAGATTTACTTGGGTTTTCTTTTTAGCAACTAAAGATGAGACTAGTGGCATTCTTAAGAGATTTATAACTGAGATAGAAAATCTAGTTGATAAGAAAGTAAATATTATCAGATGTGACATGAATCAGAGTTCAAAAAATAGGTCATGAGTAGAGTTTTGTAAAAGAAAGGCATAAGATGGATTTAGTCAGCGTAGAATCTCAGCAAAATGATGTGCTTGTAAGAAGAATAGAAAACACTAACTGGGGCTGCTAAAACTATGTTAGTTGACTCTAAGTTACCTACTACATTTTGGGCTAAAGCAGTTAATATTGCTTGCTATGTGCAAAATAGGGTATTAGTAGTTAAGCCTCATAACAAGGCCCCATATGAACTGTTTAGAGGTAGAACACCTGCTATAAGCTTCATGAGACCATTTGGGTGTCATGTTACCATTCTTAATACCTTAGATTATTTAGGCAAGTTTGCTGGAAAGTCAAATGAAAGATTCTTTGTTAGATACTCATTGAATAGTAAGGCTTTTAGGGTATGTGGAAAACTAGAAGGGGGGTTGAATAGTTTACCACTTTTTAATTTAAGGTTTTAAGGTGTTTGTAAAAATTATAGATTCGATTTTATGTGAATTCAATACTTGCACAATATAAACAATATGCTTATCAAGAGATAAGAGTAAGAACAATCAAACCACAACGCGAGGATTTATAGTGGTTCGGTAATGAAGCACCTCTTCGCCCTACTCCACTCCCCGAGCACCAAACTCGAGAGTTTTCTTCACTATGTCAACAAACTCCCTTATGGCGGAGAAAACCGTACACAACGTTGCTTACACCGAATTTACGACACAAAGCTAAATGTCGAGTTCTAATCTTAGCTAGAACCAATCTATCACAACACGACTTCACTACTTGTTCACGACTTCACGACTTCTTCACAACTTCAAGACTTCTTCACAACTTTAAGACTTCTTCACAACTTCAAGACTTCACTTCACCACACTACTTAGATCACAACTATCTAACACTACTTGGTAAGATCACCACGATCTAACTATACTTACAAAGATCGCCAAGATCTAGCTACTACACATAAATACAAGATATACAATTGATTTACAAGTTATGGTATGGATGCAATAAGATTGTAACAACACACAAAGGTGTAATACTTCTTCACTTGATGATGGAAGTATTCTTCTCTTGCACTTGAGGAATTGAGCTTGGATCACTTGGAAACAAAGCTTTATGATTAAATGATCAAAGGATTTTAGTGAGATGTGTGGGCTGTTTTGAGCAGAAAAAATGAGTGCAAAAGGTGAGAAAATAGTAGGGAAAAGTCCAGTATTTATAGGACAAACTGGAGGAGCGTCAGTCTATGGGCGATCCCCTTAAATAGGTAGGCGGTCTCCTTAAAATTAAGGGCCGCCCTAGACTGGGCACTCCCTATTTTGTCCTTTTGTGTAGGGAGAATTTTCTGAAACTTTCTAGCCGTTTTAGGTCCAAAAATTTGAATTTCAAAATGTTTATTTTGAATAAAACATTTCTTTTAATTGTAGAAAATGTTTTGTAATGTTTATAAAAATGTTTACAACATTTTATAAAAGTGTGAGGTTGAATAAAAATTTCCTTTGATCATAAAATGCATTAAGCATTTATTTATTCATACCTATATGTGATATAATTTTCGAAATGAAATTTTACTACTAATTACTTGTTTACGTTTAATTTTACATTGAACGTTTTTATATTTTGTGATTATCAAAACGTAAAGATGTGAAAAATATTAATAATGTTTTTAGGCATCATTTCTATCAACAATCTCTCCCTTTTTGACGATTACAAAATTTAAACTCATTAAATGTAAAATTATTTTTAAACAAGTATTTAGTGAGTTTTATGTCATTTCTCCCTGATAACGCCTAAATTATACATGTTTTCGGCGGCGTTATTTGCATTTATTTGATCATTTCTCGTGAACTTTCGGTACTTAATCAAGTATATTTGCTATTATATGTTCTAGGTATGTGTCGTGGAAGAAAACGAAAGAATACATGAAGATAAGAAGCTTAAAGCTTAAACGAAGAAGTAAACTCAAGATAAAGATCCCCTGACACCTGTCCACTGTTTTGGCCATAACTGGATCATACAAACTCGGATTGAGTTGAATCAAGTGGCCACGGAAAGATAATTCAATTATCTACAAGTTTGGAAAATGCCACTTGCTGAAAATACCAAAAGTGCGCCGCACTTGCCTAAAAACCGGCGCACTTTCTGTCTAATCAGCCTTGTTCACTATTTTGATCATAACTAGGTCATACGAACTCCGTTTTAGTTGATTAAAGCTGCCACGCGAAGAGAATTCAGTTGTCTACAACCTCGCGAAAGACCAAGTGCTAGAAATGCCAAATGTGCGGCGCACTTGTAAAAGCGTACGGTGCACTTTTCCATCAGAACTGAAAAGTCGGGCATTTAATGAAGACAACATTTACACCTCAAGTGCGCCGCACTTATTTGTAAGTGCGCCTGCGCAAACCTGAATGTCAATCCCTTATATTGTTGATTGCCTGGGAATATTAACAGAAAAGAAAACCTTCTACTTTTTCAAATAAACAAACACCATATAAACTTTAAACCAATAAACCTTGTTGTTGTTAGGGTTTAACCTGCTGTTGTCATTGATTCTTCATACCAGAAAACCTTGAGATCCCAGATATTACGAGCCACGAGGCGCTGATACCACCTGATAGATCATTTTAGACTCGAGAATGATTAGTTCTCATCTAGGATCACAAAGTAACAATGATATAATATGTATACGCAATGGAAATAATAAACACGAATCAAAGCTACTTCAGGTTTTTTTTATTCAACACAACCCCAATTCTACACGATCAACTGTAGAACAGTTACTCTAACTAGTAACAGGAATCATAAGATCCTTGAGGCTAAACTATCTAGGCATTTACAAGACCATACGCCTAGAACACACACACTTTTAGTCGACTACATTTTCTATGAACACATAAACTATATGCCTGGAACCTCCTTTTATAACATAAGGAGTCCAAGACTTACAAAGGAAGATAAACATTAAACAACTAAATCATTTAAACATTAAGGAATATCTTCTGTTATCTTTATCTTCTTAAGGAGATCTTCTTAAATCTTCATGTTCTCCTACATCTTGTAGAATTCTTTAATGTTTGATTTTGATCCTTTTGTTTCATTCTTTGTTCTTTTTGTCTTATCAAATCTATAATTCCTAACAGTTTTCTTTCTAGCAACTAAGGATGAAACTAGTAGCTGTCTTCGGCTTTATAACTGAGATAGAAAATCTAGTTGATAAGAAAGTAAAGATAATCAGATGTGACAATGGAACAGAGTTCAAGAATAAAGTTATAAGTTAGTTTTGTAAACAGAAAGGTATTAAGAGGGAATTTAGTGTAGCTAGAACTCCTCAGCAAAATGGTGTTGCTGAAAGGAGAAATAGGACACTAATTGAGGCTGCTAGAACCATGTTAGCTGACTCTAAGTTACCTACTACATTTTGGGCTAAAGCAGTTAATACTGCTTGCTATGTGCAGAATAGGGTATTAGTAGTTAAGCCTCATAACAAGACCCCTTATGAACTGTTTAGAGGTAGAACACCTGCTCTAAGCTTCATGAGACCATTTGGGTGTCATGTTACCATTCTTAATACCTTAGATTATTTAGGTAAGTTTGATGGAAAATCAGATGAAGGATTCTTTGTTGGATACTCATTGAATAGTAAAGCTTTTAGGATAAACAACATCAGAACTAGGAAAGTAGAAGAAAACTTGCATATTAGGTTTTTGGAGGATAAGCCTATTATTGTAGGTGATGGACCAAAGTGGCTATTTGATATTGATGTTCTAACAAAATCAATGAATTATGTGCCAGTTGTTGCAGGTACAAACTCTAATGATCTTGTAGGTACAGAAGAAAGTATTAGTGAAGGTCATTCTAGCAAGGAGACAGGATCTAGCCAAGACGGACTTTTGATGCCACTGTGGAAAGATGGTTTACTATTTGATTCTTCTTCAAAGAATGCTAGTAATGTTAGGGATTTTGTAATAGATAGTTCCTACTAGTAGGTATGTAGTTCCTACTGGTAGAGTAAACAGTTTCTGGTAGTGTAGTTCCTACTGGTAAGGATAATAGTATAGTTAGTACTGGCAGTACAAAAGTCATTCTTGCTGGTAGAACAATATTATTCCTGGTAGTATTATACTTACTCCAGGTTGTTAGTAAAGTTAGTTAGTAATAGGGATATGCATGAGATATTCTAGGAAGTGATAACACTTATCACTTTAGCTTTTTGTTAGGGTTTCGTGGGTATTTAAGAAACCTACGAGTTGGATGAATGTAACGGAACTGATTGATTCATTAGAAAAACACGTTTATTATCAATAGAAAAGATCCATAGAGGATCATTGTTTTAGTAATTCTTTAACTCTGTTGTTTATATTCCGCGTAAACAATAGTTTCATTGTTAGAGTCTCTCTTAGAGTTGCTTGTGATTACATAAGTGCTCTACAACCTTAACAGGCGTAAAGATCTATCTAGGGTGGACCTACAAGTGGTATTAGAGGCACTGGAGGAGTCTTGTTAAAGAAAATTTATTTCACTTCTATAATGACTTCACAAAATCCATCACAAACATACCCTATGCCATCACCATCAGTATCTTCATTTACTTTCCCATCACCACTAAACCCGTGTTCTCAGCGTCAACTTCTAAACCAGTCTTTGAGTCTCCAAATCACACTCAACCCTCACAAACTACCCAGTCTCAGCAACTCTAACAATATCACACAACCACAGTCTCAAACAATAATGCTAAATTTCCTTACTTAAAGAAGGAAGAATATGAGACGGTGTGGCCATGATGTTCAGGAGTATTTGTCATGAACAGTGATCACAACTTGTGGAACATTGTTCTAAATGGAAACAGAGGGAAAAGGACAGGAAGAGATCCAAAAGGAAATATTATGATTCTCCCACCTGTTTCGGTTGAAGAACAAATTGCTGTTCAAAGAGAGACAAAAGCAAGAACTATATTGCTTCAGTCTCTTCCTGAAGATCATATGGCTTATTTTCACCATCTAGATGATGCAAGGGATATTCGGTTGGCTGTCAAAGCCAGATTTGGAGGTAATGATGAGTCTAAGAAAATGAGGAAATCAATGCTAAAGCAGGAGTTTTCAGAGTTTCGAGTATCTGAATCAGAAGGTTTGCATAAGGGCTATGACAGGTTTCAGAAGATTTTGAGTCAACTCAATCAGATGCAAGCTAAGCCTGACAATGAAGATTGCAATATGAAGTTTCTTAGAGCTCTTCCACCTTCTTGGTCACTGGTGGCAATCACTCTTAAAACAAAGGGTGGTCTTGATTACCTAAGCTTTAATGATCTGTACAACAAGCTTAGGACTCTTGAAATTGATGTGAAAGGTGATTCAAGCTATGATTCTAGAGGTACTTCTGCTCCTACCCATTCAGCCTTTGTTAGTGTTGCTAGTACTAATTCAAAGATGACATATCCTGATCAATCCCATTCAACCACTTTTACTACTGCTTCATCAATTCCTGCTGCTTCAAGCAATGTGATTGAAAGTGTTCTCCATTCCTTTGTTGCTGAAAGTGATCCACAACAGCAGATCACTTATGAAGATTTTGATCAGATTGGGAAGATGGACTTGGAGGAACTAGACATCAAATGGCAAATGGCAATGCTATCTATTAAGATTAATAGATTTGAAAAGAAAGCAGGAAGAAAGATGAAGTTTAACAATAAGGATGCTGCTAGGTTTGTCAAAGGGAAGGTCAAATGCTATAAATGTTCTGAATTGGGTCACTTTGCTAGAGAATGTACAGGGAAACAGGTGGATTCAAAAGCAAGGTACTCTTCATTCAAACTTCAGGAGCTGAATAAGGGAGAAGAAACCAAGGCCTTGTTGTCTGTTGATTCTATGGTGAACTGGTCAGATCATGAAGGAGAAGATGTGGAAATTGGTGCTGCTCAAGTATATGGGATGATTGCTGGGAGCTGAGGGAGGATGCTAACTGGTTATGCTACTGGTGATGTTGATGTTGATGTTTCTAATGATGCTGATGAATTTGCCTCTTGGGTTCTCTTCTAAGGTCAAACTTGGACCTTTTGGTTGTGATCATCTATTGTGAACTTAAAAAGGGAATTTGACAATTGTAGAAACTCAATACATAAGAGTGTTATATTCAGTTCAAGCATATAAAGGTACTTTACAAACTTTTAAAACAGAAGGAATGGTACAAAGTAATCAGCTGCATTAGAAGAAAGAATTAGAATCTTAACTTGCTAATTTAGATAACATAACAATACATGCTAAAATAATCTGAGGAAAATGAATGAAAAGGCTAAGTGACAACCCTGAATTGATAATGTTAAACTTGAGGAGTTAATGCAAGATTGGACAAATGGAAGGAGTCTTTCCAAAAACCTGGTCAAACTGATCAATAGTTCCATGTCCTCTAGATCAAGATTTGGTTTAGGATTTGGAGATACGTTTGGATCAGATGAGGTGTTTGATCTCTCTGCCCCTAGCATCTTTGACTCATCCCCTAAGGATGTTGCAGAGAAACCTCTCCATGACAGGTTTGTCAAAACTGTTGGAATGCATGCTGTTCCTCCTCCTCTAACAGGAACATTCATGCCTCCTTCCAACAATCCTGACCTTGATGAAACACAGTTTACCTATGGTTCAAAGTCTAATAATAATTTTGAAACTAACTCTGTATCTAATGACTTTATTTTTTCTTGTGAATAACAGTGATAGTCCTCAGACTCAAAGATCACTGGACTTTGCATCCCTGGTGTTTCAAGTATCAAAGTCCTAAGCTCCAGACCAATGAACCTTAGCCTCTACCCTTGTTAGTTGACTCAAAACAATGACAAAGGGACTGCGCTGATCAACAACCAAGTTCCACCAAAGATAATCCTAGTTTTTCTTTTAAGGAGAATGTAAAACCTCCTAGGAATTTATGTAATAAGAGTGGAGTAAACAGTAGAAGTCTTTGTAACAGAAAGTCTTTTGGTTCTAAGACATGTTTTGTTTGTGGTAGTAAATTTCATTTGATAAAAGATTGTGATTTTTATGAGAAACAATTGGAATTGAATAATAAACCTATGTGGACTAATGTTGCAAATATTCCCTCATTGTACAAAAGCAGCATCTGTATCTTGCTAGTAGTAGGAATAGACAAACATTTGTTCCTGCTGGTAGTAGAAATAGACCAACATTTGTTCCTGCTAGTAGTAGGAATAGACAAACATCTGTTCCTGCTGGTAGTAGGAATGGAACAACATCGGTTCCTGCTGGTAGACTATTTTTGCTGGGTGGTTATATAATGCGGCTCAACCAATGACAGCCAACAAGACTTTATTTTCATTACTTAAGTTTGCCTGGCTATATATAACCATACTGAATAAGGATGAGGGAAGACGGGGAACTGCTTTTAAGCCTTCAGCAGGTTGTTCTTGTGAAAATCAAAAGGCCAATTATAGCAATTGGGATCCTAAAGAAACAATGGTGGATCTCATAATTAATGGTTTTACTATTAAATGATCACAAGGCAGGTCCAAAGGCAGGATTGACTTGGGTCTTCTCATGTATTGTTTTTTAAC
Organism: Tanacetum coccineum; assembly: GCA_026074375.1. NCBI lineage: Eukaryota > Viridiplantae > Streptophyta > Magnoliopsida > Asterales > Asteraceae > Tanacetum > Tanacetum coccineum. Next base: position 8,005 of record BQNB010051462.1, on the reverse strand, counting down.
TTTTAAGGTGTTGTTGTAATGTGCATTGTAGGAAAATCTCATAAGAATAATGATTTTAGGAATTGTAGATAGTGGTTGTTCCAGAAGCATGACAGGAAATAAGGAGAAATTGGATGACTTTGTGAAGATTGTAGGAGGTACTGTGACTTTTGGAGGTGGAGATGGCAAAATCACTGGCAAAGGCACCATAAGGACTTCCAAACTGAACTTTGAAAATGTTTATTATGTGGAAGAGCTTCAAAACTTTAACTTGTTCTCTGTATCACAAATTTGTGATACCAAGAACAAAGTCCTTTTTACTGATAAAGAGTGCCTAGTTCTCTCTAAGGAGTTCCAACTACCTGAGAATAGTCAGGTGGTTCTCAGAATTCCAAGAAGGCACAATCTCTACTGTTTCAATTTGTCTGACATCCAACCTGAAAGAGATGTCACCTGTTTGCTGGCAAAAGCATCCTTAGAAGAGTCTACCAAATGGCATAGACGGATGGCTCATGTGAACTTCAAAAACATGAACAAGCTGGCTAAGCATGGATTAGTCAATGGGCTACCCTCCAAACTCTTCACAAATAAGCACAACTGTGTTGCCTGCAATAAAGGAAAGCAATACAAGGCTTCTTACAAGGCCGTCACTGCTGTAAGCACCATTTCTGCCCCTCTCCAGTTACTTCACATGGATCTTTTTGGTCCTACTTCAATCAGAAGCATTGATCACAAGTACTATTCCTTGGTGGTTACAGATGACTTTAGCAGGTTTACTTGGGTTTTCTTTTTGGGGACTAAGGATGAAACATATGGTATCCTTAAGGACTTTATTACTTTTATTGAAAACCAGTTAACTAAAAAGGTTAAAGCCATTCGGTGTGACAATGGGACAGAGTTTAAAAATTCTAAATTAATTGAACTCTGTGGTTAAAGGGTTTAAAGGGATTATAGTTACAAAAACCTTAAATTTTTAAAAAAACCCACCCAAACACATGCCAGAACCCCACAACCAAATGGGATTGCAGAAAGAAAGAAATAGACCCTTATAGTTGGGCAGCAGAACTATGCTTGCTGATCTCTAAGTTTTTTTTTACCTATCCATGTTTTGGACAGAAGCAGTTAGTACTGCTTGTTATGTTTTGAATACCACGGTTCTATTGGACTAAAAAACCCCATAACAAGACACCTTATGAACTAGTATCTGGGAAAGTTCCCAACATCAGTCATCTTAAACCTTTTGGGTGTCGTGTGACCATACTTAAAACCAGTGACCATTTGGGAAAATTTGAGGGAAAAGCTGATGAAGGCTTTATTGTTGGGTATGCTGCTCATAGTAAGGCTTATAGAGTCTACAATTTATCCAGCAAAAAGATAGAAGAAACACTTAATCTGAGATATCTTGAAGATAAACCTAATGTTCAGGGTTTGGGTCATGAATGGTATTTTGACCTTGACTATTTGACTGATTCTTTAGGTTATACTCGTTTCAAAACTAAACAACCTGCAGGTACCCAAGATACTAACATACATGCAGGTACACAAGAAGATTCAGATTCGGAGTGTGATGAACAAGTAATTCTTGTTCCTTCTTTTCCTTCTAACTCTTTTTCAGGTCCAAAGGTACATGAAGCTTCTGACATGGTGGAGAGCAGTTCAGATTATGCAGAGGAACTTGCTAGACTTCAAAGACAAGCATTTGAAGCCAATGCTACAGCTGAGAAGCATCTAAGTCAAGCTGATCTTGCAGCCAGTAGGAATAGAGTTCCTGCTGGTAAGGTTGATACTACTGCTGGTGTGTCTGATGGTCCTACTGAATCCTCTACTCCTGTTTTTACACCTGTTCATACTGATGCAACATCACTTCCTCCTGGTCATTCATTGGGCTCAAGTGAACATTCTTCAAGATATCCTTCTCCTTCTGACCTTGCAAATTCCATGTCCTCATCTTCAGAAATGGAGGATATACACCACCATTCTGACACTGGCATTTTCTCCTCCTCTTCATATGATGATGATTTTGGTGGTCCTGTCACCAACTTAGCACCAAGTGTAGTTGTTGATTCTGTTCTTACTAAGAGGGTGAACACTATTCATCCTCAATCACAGATACTTGGGGATCTCACTTCACCTGTTCAGACAAGAGGTACATTGAAGAAGTCTAAATTTGGTGCAAGTGCTTTTGTTAGCTATGTTCATGATCAACAAAGGAACAATCACACAGACTATTTACATTGTCTGTTTGCTTGTTTTCTATCACAACTTGAACCAAGCAGTGTTACTCAAGCACTTAATGACCAATTGGGTTGAAGCGAGCAGAGGAGAATGCACAGTTTATTAATCAGAAAGTATGGCAGCTTGACCACTAACCAGATGGGAAAATTTGCTATTGGTAAATGGTTTGTCTGAAGACAAAAGAGATGCCCAGAGGTAATAGTTGTCAGGAATAAAGCTAGGTTTTGGCTCAAGTCCAAGCAAGAAGGAGGGGCAATGATTATGATGAGGTATGTTGCTGCCAGTTGCTAAAATTGAAGCTATCAGACTATTCCTAGCATTTGCCTCATATATGGGATTTATGGTATATCAAATGGATGTGAAGAGTGCCTTCCCTTTATGGGGAAATTGAAGAAGAAGTTTATGTTACTCAACCTAATGAGATTTGAAGATCCTCATTTCACTAAGCATATTTTACAGAGTTGTGAAAGCTTGTATGATATCTTCCTCAAGCCAACCAGGCCTAGTTAATGCAAGATTGTCTACTTTTTTTTGTTAAAAGCATAATAACCAGAAGAGGTACTATAGACAAACAACACCTTTTCATTAAGAAGATTCTAGGGATATTCATACAAGTACAGGTCTATGTGGAAATGACATTATTTTTGGTCTTAACAACAGGCCTGGTGTGATGATTTGTGGAATTCTCTTGATGAAAGGGCGAATATTGGAGTGATTGCATGGTGACTTAACCTTATTCTTAGCTTAATAAGTAGAAGACAAAGCCTGAAGGGATCTTCTTATCAGCCAAACAAGTATGGTCCAGGACATGCTTAAGAAAATTGATAGGAAAATGTGAAGACCTGCAACAACACCCTTATGCGATAGCTTCAAACCAACTCCAAGATGAACCTGATGATGCATGTTAATGTCACTTATACAGATCATGATAGGTTCCCTCATTATATCTTAGACAGCTTCAAGGCCTGTATCAGATTGCAGTGAGTGCTTGTTCTAGACACCAGGTGTTACAACCTTTGACCTTCCAATCTTTGAAGTGCAGTCAAGAGACAGATCTTTTAAGTACTTAAAGGCCAACCAAAACTAAGGTCTATTGGTACCCAAGAGATTCTCCATTTCTGTGTTTGTGACAGCATATAGTGACAGTGACTATGCTGGTTCTCATGGTGATAGAAAATTAACAACTGGTGGATGTCAATTCCTAGGTAGAAGGTTGATTTCATGGCAGTGCAAAAAGCAAACCATTGTGGCTACTTCTTCCACTGAAGCAGAGTATGTTGCTGCTAGCTAATTGAGTAAACTAGATGTGTCCAGGTAACTTTGGAATTCAAAATCAATGCTTGATTATGGTTTCAACTTTATGAACACCAAAATTTTTATTGATAATCAAAGAGTACCTTTCATTGTTTAATAAATCTAGTGTTTCACCAAGAACAAAAGCACATAAGAAATTAACACCATTTTATTAGAGATGCAAATGAAAAAAATCTTTCGAGGGTGCTAAAGGTTCACACAGAGAAAATGTGCGGACTGATTTGGGTAACCAATGCGATTTGATGAGGAACCTAGGTTTAATCATCTAGTGGTTCACATGGATCTTAAATCTAGATGCCCAGGAAAGAGGGGAGGATTTGAGTCAATGGGAGGACTACATGTTGTACAAATTGTATAAGTAGTAGGTTTTTCTCTTATAGTTTACCACTTAGTTTGAACAAAATTTTTTCTTCTAGTAGTTTTCATTTCTTTCACTGACTAGTTTTTAGTTGATTCGGGTATTCAATTTTTTTTCTTGTTATATGTTTTGTATTTTTGTTCTAACCTTTTGCAGATGAATGAATTCATGAGTGTGATTATTCCAAATTATAGAAAGTGGCCTTAATACTGATGATAAATACATCATATTGTGTTGGTTAATTAACGTGTCTTTATCTGTGTTGCAGAGTCCTACTGGAACTTTACTTGTTCCTACTAATAAAAGATGAGGGACTTAACATGAGGGGAGATGGGTGGTGTTATGGGTTAGCATGTAGAACAGTTCCTACAAAGCTCTTGTGTAGATTCTTAAGGTTTACTTTTAATTTGATCCTGGTAACTATAAATGGAGTTTTACTTTAATTCAAGTTGTTTTTTTTATGGTTGAGACAATTGGGCATTTAATTCATACAAGGTCACCTATTTTAAAGGGATAATTACTCTTTACTACTCATTCTTACAATTTACTTTTAGATCTCAAACCCTAATTATTAACAGCCCATCTTTCTACTCACATCCACTCACTCTTTGCAAAACTCGATTTCTCTACCAACCATATAGTAACTTACCCTTTCACATGTACCCCCAGCACCAACACTCCACCAAATTCTTTGCTAACATCAAATCAATGCCTCAACTAAGCATCAGATGAGCACAACAAGGTGGGTTTCTTGGAGAAACCAAAAGGCAGTGCCGATTATCACCAAGTTCTTGACTTTTTGCGGGGTTCGCACATAAGGTAATAGCTCTTACCATGACCATCATCTATACTCTTGTGGTCCAAACATTCTGGTCCACAGCCTCTCTCAGAGCTTCTGAGGAAGGCCCTCCAGCTATACTTGGCCACCATTAGAGAGACTCCCCTATACCATATGTCAAAACTGAATTCAATAGTTAGGCGAGTCACTTCCAAATTAGATGATGAGGGTGTTGTTTGAGGACTTGCCCATATCTAACATATACTAAGTATGACAATCTGGATAAACCCCAAAGAAGGCAAAGCTTGACCTTCTTCAAAAACAATTCTCACCTCAATGGGGAGGTTCTCTCTGTAGTCACACTATCATTGCATTGTCTCAGATTACCAAATCAGGTATTGGGATCAATTTGGACCAATTGGCTATTGTCTATTACTGTTTAGACTGAAGGGAGGAGTATAATTGGTCAAGCTATATTTTCAAATGGGATGGTTTAACAACACAACAATCTAAAAAGTTATTTTGATGTTTTCCTAGGTTTCTATCAAATGATTTTGAAATTGAACCTAGAGTACCAAACAATACATGCTTTTTAAACTGCAAGCAAAATGTTTGCTAACATGAGGTTAAATTTTCAAGGAAATCACATGCCACTTTTGGCTACTATGCTTCCCCCTGCTCAAGCTGCAATTGCAGGTGAAAGTTCAGGGAAAGATGCACCATCTCACCCTCAGACTGTCCCTGCAACCATCACTATCCACTGATACACTATCTCATATCATGAATCACATCACCCAGACCAACCACACTACTACTGGAGCTCCAGAGAAATGAGCAGGGTCCCTCTTCATGACCCCAACATTGCTACATCTACTCAAGACATCATTGTAGTCTGCTCCTAACCTATTCACTTCCACAAATGTGGAAGATGAAACAATGGAGGATTTCTTTCAAACCTCACCTTCCTAGGTCCACTCAAGCTCCACCTGAAGGTACAACCTCAGGAGGTGCTGAGGACCTTGATAAACTGACGTTTGTCTTCTCAAGTGTCCACATCTTATCAGAAAGTGAATACTCAAGAATCTAGAACTTTAACGCCACAACTGCTGTTACAAGGAGGTAGTAGAAAGCTGTTTAAGAAGAGGTAAAATATTGGAGGATAAACTCAAAGTAGAAAGAAAAGGAAGTTTGAGCTACTGATTCTACAAGGAAGAGGATGCTGGCAAGATGTGATCCTCTTATCAAGCTAGCTAGGGCAGCTGCTAAAGCTGCTTCTAGTCTCTTCAGCTATTCCTTCTGTGTTGTTCTCATGAAAGCTGATATTCCACCTAGTTCCCTCTTGTTCCTCCGATGAGTTTTGCTGGTGGTTCTGAAGTTCCTGCTGGTCTACTACTGGTCCCTTCTGTCTGATCTTCCAACAAGTTAAATCTCCTTTAATGGAAGAAGAGCCCTCACAGTCAGAGAAAGGAACATTTAGGCATAAAAGAGAGAGGAAGACAGGTTAGGTGAAGAAAGCTGCTAGGAGAATTAATGAGAAAAGCATCATAGTTAAAGAGAGAGAGAAGAGATGCAAGAAAAAAGAACAACAGGATGTGCTGAATTCAAGCAAAATACATATATACAGATTCTGATTGACTAGACAATAATGGGTCATGTTCATGCAAATCAATGACTTAACTGCTGATTCTTTTGGTCCTGATGTCACTGAAGATAACTTTACTGAAAGAATGGTAGCTCTGATTGCTAAAAGAAGAAGAGAGTTTGATGTACAGAGGTTTAAGGACAAGTTGAATAAGCCTATGACTTATGCACAACAGAAGGCTTTTATGAGAACTTTTGTGAAAAATCAAAGCTCCACTATTTATACTACAGGATGGACCATGAAGCATGTGAAGTCATTTTCTGATGATCAACTCAAAACTGAGTTTGACAAAATCAGAACAGCTGCTGCAGAATTACAATCACAAAACATCAGGAGGTCTCTTAAGAGACCTGGTGCAGATTTGGAGCAAGCTAGTTCCAAGAAGTCCAAATCAACTGAAGAGGGGGGAGGAGGAGTTGTGGGTGGGGAGTCCTCCCAAAGACGTGCATGTTCATGCTGATTCACAACAACCATCTGTGGAAGTCTCTTCTCAGAAAGCTACAATAGAGGATGTTGAAGTTCCATCTAACCCTGCCTCTACAACTCAACACACTGGTTCCTCATTCAAGAAGGTTGGTACCAGGAAGAAGCGATTAGGTCGAAAAGGTGTTCATCCTTCTCACCTCTACCCATTATCCTATTGAAGACGAGATCCGAGCTGAAACAAATGTGCATTAAGTATGCTTTTGATGCAGATACTTCTTCTGATGATGATACACCCGTTAATTTGCATGCTGTTGTTGACTGGGAACTTTTGCCTACGGGATTAGGCTGGATCAATGTCATCTACAGGAAAGACAATTCTCGCAAGTGTTTCACAAGTCTTAGGGAAATCCTTCACATGGTTACTCGAGCTTACTTGATGACCATTTATGGCTGTGTAATGACATTTTATCAGGATAAGCAAGCCGAGGGAGTTGGTCTTGTTCTTTGGGGAGATCTTAAGGTCTTGATGGATTCACCTGAAGTGAATGATGGTAGTGATGTTTGGAAGAATCAAAACACTTGGAGTATTCAAAGCTGGAAGTTGTATTCTTATTCTGGTGTTCATGTGTTGGAGACAGTTAATGGCCGTGTGGTACACATGTTTGTCGACAAGAAGCATCCTCTCTCTGTCAACCTTATCGAACGGATGCTTGATCATCAGCTGGAAATTTGTCAAGAAATAGTGGGTAATGAACTTACCACTGCAGTTTAGTTGATTGCCTTTCTAAAGAAACAAATTTTTGATTCTCGGCGTCCTAAGGTTCATGACTGGTACTGTTAAGTTTGTTATCTATCTTTTATTATTTTTTGCTGTTTTCTTCTATCTTTTGCTATGTTCTGTTTAGTCCTTTGGTTGTTCATCTATATTTTGTGAAGCTTGTTGTACATGGTTTTTGCTTTTTGGAAAATCTTGGTTTTTGGTATATTCTTTTGGAACTGGATCACTTGGTTTTTTAAACTGCAGATGAGCAGTTTAGTTTTCAGGCTCATCTTTGTATTTACTTGATCTAATTTGATAAACTGGTTTTATGGCACAATCTTTCATGGAAAAAAAAAATTTGGGTACAACACTCTATGGTTCTCAATTACCAGGCCATCAGGCTAGAATAAATTGAGGTATGGTTTCAATTCCCAGGTCTATGACTAGAATGAATTGATATAGCTTTAATGATTTGCTTAAAATCATAGAGTCCCTCAACTGACTGATGTTTAA
>BQNB010051461.1:0-35574 GCA_026074375.1 Tanacetum coccineum | reverse complement strand
TTAAGGTACAAATTGCAAATACCAGATAATGATAAGCTATAAACAGACCTAATGAACAACTTTCAATAATCAAATAAGCTTGAATAATAAGCTACTCAACTTTACTGATATTTTTGGTTTTTTTACTGATTTTAAGACAAATTATAGAAAACTAAGATTTAAAACTAATCATTAAGCACTATTAACATAGGACAACTATAATACGCATAAGCAAGCTAAACTAACAAGAATAAACAGATAAATAAGCAGTTTAAGCAATTTTGCAGAGTTAAGCTAATTTATTTAAATTACAACAAAGGAAAACTGAAATTAAAAAGAGAAGTATACCTTACACCTTAGCTAAACAGAGGTGGGAGCTCACTTAGTGCTTATCCAAAGCAGCATAAGCTTATAGCTTAAGCTTATTACCAAATCCTAGTCTAATCCTATAGCTTGACCCTCAAGCACTATTACCCACTTGGATTCTATAAGCAGCCATCCAATTCCATTTAGAAGCCAAGTATTTAAGTTTTTAGAAGTTTATGAATAGTTTGAGAGCTTATGGAATAGTTTCAAAGCTTATTTAACCATATTAAAGCACAAAAGTAAATTTATGAAAAACGAAGAGCACAATAAGAAAACTTAAACTTATATTTATAAAAGAGCTGATTACAAAGGTGAAATTGAAATTACAATAAGCTAAAACATTACTTGAAAGAAAATTACATATTAAAAGCTAATAAGCTACTCAAAACTACTCCTAGATATCGAATAAAAAAAAGAAGATGATCCATGTGAGTGAGGAGATGAGGAAACTTCTAGGTCTGAACACGCTCTTTAAATCTTGGCCCTTCAATTCATGCAATCATTTGATGCTCTTTCTTATTCGTTAGATCAAAAATGTGATCACAAGGATTGCCAGCGTGGCATTCCTTATGTCAGAGCCTTGTGCTTCTTTTGGCTTGTTTTTAGTGTAAATTTCCCATCATGGTGTGTTTGGTTTGAAACCGCGTACCATTCTTGTGTTAGTTTTGACCAATCGTAGCACTTGGTGACGTTTTGCCTTTGCTGAGTTGTGGCTTAGTACTCGAATCATTGTTCCACGTAGCCAATTGGGATTTACCCTTTGTTTTGGAGGATGGGTAAATTGGTGAAGATGATGAACAGTAACAACCGTTATTTCGCGCCCTTTTCTTTTCTTTTTATAACTTTGTTTGACCCAGGGATTTGGGGGTTTGACTTGGGCCCGGGTATAAAAGGAATGGGCCACGGTTTGGTTAAGTGGGCTTGGTTATAAGGGATTTAACGATCGTTAGTCCTTAAGTGTTAAAGGACTAACGGTGTTAGGGTTTTTAAAGGTTTAGGGACTTTTGGTGAAAATGAGTTAACAATAAGGGCATTTTGGTTTTTTCAAGGGTTTTTTCATTTTGTGAGCTGACCATTGTTGACCAAGACTTGACTTTGTTGACCTTTTGCTAGATACTTCCGGCTCTTTTGCACTCTATCCGTTCTCGTGTCCGTGTTTGTCCGGTTTTTAACCGTTTTCTTGGGATTTTTGCAATATCCGTACCTACACATTCACAAACAACAAAATACACAGATACACTCATATTTTTATTTTAAACATTTAAGGCCAATTTTGATATGGAAAAGATATTTGATTTCTCACATATCAATAAGCAAAACCGACAAGATAAGATATAATAGGGGTGCAACATAAGCTTGAGATTAATGAGATCACAATCATACCAAACGCTTTTTCATTATCATAACTTCACCGAGTAGTCATGAGAGAATTAGCCTCTCATGGCTATGTAGTTCATAATATAACTTGATTCAACAAAAAACTTCATTATTCAATAAACTAAGATGATGTTGTTCTTCGTTCTTGGTTGTTTGATCTTGAATCTTCAAAAGGTATGGTATTTATGGTTGAGAAAAGGTTGGCAAATGATTTAAGATATCATAAGGATGAGAGAGAGTGTGTGTAATATGAGGGAAATGAGTATGAAGGGATGATTTATGGTGAAAATTCATCTCCTATTTATAGGCTGATTTTGGGGTGAAAGTGTGGCGCACAATTTTATAAGTGCGGCGCACTTGAGGTGTTAATGCGCCAGTATTTAATAACTTCATTTAATTTTCGTAGCCAGATGGGAAGTGCGGCGCACAAAGTAATTTGTGCAGCATACTTAGGGACTTAATGCACTATTTTGACTTACCCTTTAATTCTTTGACTTTGGGGAGAAGTGCGGCGCACATTGGGTAAGTGCGACGCACATTTGCACTTTTCAGCTTGAGACTTTATCTTTTTCTTCTATCTTGATTTCTGAAGTGTATAAGTTCTTGATCTTTGTTTAATTTGAGCTCGAGATGTCTTCAAGTGAACTGCAAGTATTTCATGCTATTAAGTATCGAAAGTTCATGAGAAATGATAAAATATGTATAAATAACACCACTAAAAACATGTATAATTTAGGCGTTGTCAATTCCCTCCACACTTAGCTATTGCTTGCCCTCAAGCAATCAAAGCAAAAAAAATAAGATAATTTATCGTGACATGGAGAAAATTTTGGATTTTTACAAGAGTTTGCATATTGAGATAACTTTTCAGGCATGGACATATAACATAGCACCTCACATGGGAATGTGTTTGATTTTTATTTCAATCGAGCCACTCAAATTATTTTTTTGTGAAAACACTCAATTTGCATAGGCATAATCTAGACAGCTACCATAGGCTTGTACTTGACACATAAACATGACTGAAGGGCCGAACTTGATACTGATGAGGGATAATAGCATATACAAATCTTCATGTGCCAGAACTTAAGCCTTTATTTCTTTGAACTACTATATATATATATATATATCCATAACTAAGGCTTGGCACAGAACTTATTCTTTCAACTTTAACTTCTTCACTTAGGTATTTCAGCAACTCAGCATTAAAGGGAGTGTTTGCAAGAACAGGAACTTGCGGAATTAATAACATATGATTAATCAGGCTTCGGTCTAGTAAATGATGATCAAGCACAAGTTCTATAGCTTTTAAATTACCGACTCACTCAAATATAATTATCAACCAATACCACTGTTCCAGAAAAGGCGGCAAATTACAAATACACAGCCGTAACGACGGATGAGACACTTGCAATTGCATTCAAATCTTAACTCGAACAAGCTAAAGGTATCAATTATCTTAGGTACCAAAGGTGGGTACCCTAATATTTTTAAGGCTTATAATTCTCACAATTTAGTGGACTAGGTTGTGCTAGTTATAATGTCAATCCAGGTGGACTTGCCTTACTATGAGCATTTTTTTATATTGAAAGCATATATATTAATTTTTCGTAAAATATCAGTTAGAAAATTTTTGGCAGGACAAACACGGAGGGATATGATTAATTTTTCCTATTTGGCTCCCATCCACACTTAAGTTAAACATTACCTTCAATGTGATAACTGATAACTAGAGAATATAGAAAATTAAGGGAAAACGGTACTTCCCGGGGCATAGAGATATATAGCTGCAAGAGAGCTATCCTTGAGCATAGTTCATAATTTTTCAATCTTTAAGTTATATTACATGCATAAAAGTAAATACACAAAAACACACAAAAAGAAAATATATTTTTGGGTTTTTTTTAGAAAAATAAATAAAGGATACGAATGGAGTTGTATGGAGGAGGGACTCCTCCACACTTAAATAAAGCGCGGGTTGCCTCTCAAGAAGTGCTTAATTTTTTAAAAGAGTCGTTAGCTAGACTCCTGCTTCTGGAGTTCATTCTTTAGGAAAGAAGGGAGTGACTGCTTCCCTTTGGTCATTATAATCTTCTTCTTCATGATATAGTTTGAGTCGATGGCCGTTAACAATAAAAGTTTTTCCATCTTTTCCATATAGTTCAACATATCCGAATGGATATTGATATTTTACTACGTATGGTCCTAGCCAGCGAGATCAGAGTTTCGGCTGTTTGAATTTAGACTTTGAGTGAAAAAGCATAACCTTGTTTCCATGTTTGAATTCTTTTCTCATTCTTAATTTTTTATCGTGCTAGACTTTGGTTATTGCCTTGTACAGTCGAGAGTTTTCATAGGCTTGATGTCTAAGTTCATCTAATTCGTGTAACTGAAACATTCGTTTTTCTCCAGCAACGATGAGATCTGGGTTACAGTTCTTAAGTGCCCAGTATGCACGGTGTTTAATTTCAAATGGCAGGTGACAGTTTTTCCATATATGACTTTGTATGGTGTTGTACCAGTTGGTGTTTTGTAAGCAGTGCGAAAAGCCCACAGAGCATCATCAAGTCTTCTTGACCAAATAGCATGATTATCTTTAACAACCTTTTCAAGAATTCTTTTGAGGGCTCTGTTAGTGTTTTTAACTTGACCACTTGTTTGAGGGTGGTATGATGTAGAGAAACGGTGACTAACTCCATATCTTTTCATAGTCTTTTCCATTATCTTGTTACAAAAGTAAGTACCTCGGTCGCTTATTAGAGCTTTAGGCATTCAGAAACGGCAGAATAGTTTCTTTAGAAAAGTAATAACAACTCGGGCATTATTGGTTGGTAAAGCTTAAGCTTCGGCCCATTTAGATACGTAATCGACAACAATAAGAATGTATTTAAACTTATGTGATTTTGGGAATGGTCACATAAAGTCGATACCCCAAATATCAAAAATTTCACACACTTGAATGTTGGTTAAGGGCATCTCATCACGTTTTTATATATTTCCCGTCTTTTGGCATGCTTCGCAAAGTCGGACTTGAGTATGAGCTTATTTTAAGATTGTTGGCCAGTAAAATCCTGAGTTAAGGACCTTTTTAGCGGTTACGTTCGGTCCATAATGTCTACCGGTTGGTCCGTGGTGACATGGATCTAAAATGGTTCGGGTTTCTGGTCCAGATACACAACGTCTAATCATATCGTCAAAACATACTTTGAAAAGATAGGGTTCTTCCCAAAAGTAGTGTTTGAGGTCAGAGAAGAATTTGTTCTTTTGTTGGTATGTCATTCCTTTTGGTATAATATCACCCACCAAATAGTTTGCAAAGTCTGCGAACCATGGTTCTTTTCTGGTGTTAATTTCCATAAGGGTTTCTCAAGGAAAGTTGTCGTCAATCTCACTGTCATCACTTGACTCGTTATTGTCAATCCGAGATAAATGATTGGCAGCAACATTTTTTGTATCTTTTTTATCTTTGATTTCTATATCGAATTCTTGTAGGAGTAGAATCCATCGAATAAGACGGGGTTTTGCGTCTTGTTTTTTAAACAGATGTTTAAGAGCTGAGTGATCAGTGTGAACAATAGTTTTTGATAGTATAAGATAGGATCTTAATTTGTCGAATGCAAAAACTATAGCCATAAGTTCATTCTTGACTATGGTGTATTTTTGTTGAGCTGGGTTGAGAGTTTTGCTTACGAAGTAGATTGGGTGAAAGTTTTTACCATCTTTTTGACCTAAGACATCTCCAACTGCGAAATCACTTACATCACACATAAGTTCAAACGGAAGATTCTAGTTTGGTCTTATGATCACATGAGTACATGTGAGTTTTTCTTTTAATAATTTGAATGCTTTTTGACATTTATCACTGAATTCGAATGGAGTATCTTTTTCAAGCAGCTTAGTTAGAGGTCGGGCAATTTTTGAGAAATCTTTTATAAATCTTCAGTAAAACCCGACATGTCCTAGAAAGCTTCTAACACCTTTGATGTTAGTAGGGGGTGAAAGTTTTGAGATTACATTGATTTTTGCTTTGTCGACTTCAAGTCCTGCTCCAGACACCTTGTGTCCGAGCACAATTCCTTCTTTGACCATGAAAGTGACATTTTTCCAATTAAGGAAAGATGAGCATCTTGACAACGCTGGAGGCATTTTATCGAGGTTGTTTATGCAATGTCGAACAGAGTTTCCAAAGACGGAGAAATCATTCCATGAATACTTCGAACGGAATCTTCAATAATTGTCTTGAAAGATTGCCAGCATTGCACTTAAACATGTAGCTGGAGCATTACATAATTTGAAGGCATATCGCCTATATGCGTATGTCAAAAGGACATGTGAACTTTGTTATTTCTTGGTCCCCCACCCCCTATAAGATCGATAGGAATTTGGAAATATCCAAAAAAACCATCGAGAAAACGGAAATATTTATTTCTTGCGAGTCTTTCCAACATTTGATCCATAAATGGCAAAGGGAAAGGATCTTTTGTGATTGCTTCATTGAGTTTACGATAATCGATGCATACTCGCCAACCCGTAATGATTCTTGTTGGGTCAAGTTCATCATTTTCGTTTATGACTACTGTAATACCGCCTTTTTTGGTACACAATGAATAGGACTAACCTAAGGACTATCGGCAATTGGATAAATAATACCGGTATCCAAGAGTTTCACAATTTCTTTCTTAACAACTTCTTTCATATTTGGATTTAACCTTCTATGTTTTAGGACAACTGGTTTTTTGTCATCCAGAAGTTGTATCTTTATGTTTTGCAGGAATGATAGGCAAATACAGAATGTCTGTTGTTTTCAGGCAAAATGCTTCTTTATGTTTTAAGGACAAGATTAAAAGTTTGATTTTATTTTGAGCAGAGAGTTAAGAGATTTTGGATTATAGGAAGAAAAGTGGGTGCTTCCAAAAAATATATATTTCAAAGTTATCTGGAGAGTTTGAGTTCGAGATCCGTAGGAGGTTCTTTGAGAGATGTCTTGATTTTATAATCTGTGTTGATACCAATTTCGGTTCTTCTTCATTGGACTCAGAGTCATAGTTTTCATCTGAAGCCATTGCTATAAATTTAACGAATTCAGAAAAGATTTCTTCTTCGAGAACGGTTCCTTCGATGGAATGGAGGATTTTGCTTCCTTTGTCTAGAAGAGCATCGAAATCTTCTTCTAAGATTTCATTGATAACATCGATACTGAAACATGCATCATCGTTTGAATAAGAATGTTTAATGGCAGAGTCGATATAAAAGATCATTCATTCAGTCCCAACTCCAAGATTGAGTTGTTTCTGTTTAACTCGAATTACTGCGTCAGCAGTGTGAAGAAAGGGTCATCCCAAAATAAGAGGAATTTTGCTATCTTCTTCTATTTCAAGAATAACGAAATCGGCAGGGAAGGTAAATTTACCAACTTCAACGAGCATATTTTCAGCTATTCCAATAGGGTAATGGAATGATCGGTTAGCTAATCTTACGCTTATTTTGGTAGGCTTAAGAGTTTCGAGAGATAGTTTTTCATATAAGGAATATGGTATAAGGTTAATGCTAGCACCAAGGTCGGCTAAAGCATCACAGGAGAAAGTTTTATTGAAGTTACATGGAATAAGGAAACTTCTGGGTCTCCAAGTTTGGGTGGGACTTTGTTTTGAATCATTGCTAAACTTTCATTGCTTAGAAAAGCGGCAGAAATTTGTTCGATTTTATGTTTGTTGCTTATGAGTTCTTTGAGAAATTTGCCATAGTTAGGCATTCCGCCTAAGATGTCGACAAGAGGTACATTGATTCGGACGGCTCGGATCATGTCGAGGAATTTTCCGTATTGGGCTTCCATTTTTTCTTTTCTGAGGCGTTGAGGATATGGAATTTTTGGTTTGTACGGTTTGGGTAACAATGTTTCTTTGACTGGTTTTTGAGTTTTTGGTTGTGGGGTAGGTTCATCATCTTCATCATCGCTGTCAAAGTTGATAGGGGTTTCAGAATAAATTAAAGGCACAATTAAACAAAACTAAATAACAAATTAAACTAATTACGAAAGTAAATAAAATGCGACATTTAAGAAAACAAATGCAATTTAAAACTTAAAAATGTAAACTAGATTCCTAAACCTAAATTAATGCTAAAGAAAATTTTAGGAAAAAGAAAAATATTTTTTTAAAGGCTTTTCGGATTTTTTATGAACTAAATTCTATTCAATCTAAATTAAATTTTAAAAATAGAAATTAAATTGATAAAAATTAAGAAAAATACTTTTTAAGCTACCTCAATCCTAAAATACTTAAACATATAAGAAAAACATTTTTAAACTACTTTTACTACTTAAAAGTTAAAAATTAAAGATTTAAAAATTAAATGATTAAAAATAAAGATAAGGATTTAAAAATAATAACTTTTTTTTTATTTAAAATAACCTAAGTGATTTTAAAATTAAACTAATATTTTTGTGTTTTTATCAAACTTTTTCTATTTTTTATGGTTTTTGAAAAAGAAATATTAAATACTAAATTCGAAGATTAATTTTTAAAAATATAAAACTTAAGCTAAAAATTTTATAAAAATATTTTTTATAAAAAGAAAAAGTGCAGAAAATAGATTTTATAAAAAGCCCTAATTTTAAACTAATAATTATTAACTAATTTAACTAATTAAACTAAAAACCTAATTTATTATTTATAAAAAACTATTTTTATAAAACTTAAACTAAAATAGCCAAAACACATGGGTTGAAAATGACGAAATAGAAAGATAAGGGTAGGCGGTGTAAATGTAGATTTTATACTAAAAACACAAAGTTTGAACTAATGGAAGATTTAGTCCCTGGACTTAGGACTAACTAGAATTAACTATTAACTAACAAAGGACTAACTATGAAAAATTAAAAGGACTAACGGAGTGACTAACAAGGACTAACAGTGTAAATTTAAACTTAAAAGAAACTACAAAATACGCAAGACAGGCCCCTGAATCCTCTAAAACTTAACAACCAGCATCCTTTTTTAAATTTAAAACAGCTTATTAACTTTTTAATAAGCTAAAACTTAACTCTACCCTTTTTTTAAAATAAGCTGTATGAGCTTATTAGCTTATAAGCTCTAAAAGCTTAGTTTTCTACCTAAATGAACAAAGCACACTCCTCAAAACCACAAGATTGATTTAACTTTTTAAACTAAAAACTGCTTACTTAATGGAGCTTATCTAACTGCTTTTTTTTTTTAAAAAACTAAAACTTATTTGAAATTCAACTTATTTAAAATAAGCTAAATTAGCTTAACAGCTTATAAGCTTAATATTCCAACTCTTTAACTAAATCAACAAAACAACTTCAAGGCACATGACTCTTTTTAACTACTTAATATAATCAGCTTATTTAAACTATTTAGCTAAAACAAAACAGCTTATTTAACTACTTTTAACAGAATATTAGAACAAATAACTAACAGCTTATTAGAAGAAAGAAACAGAACAAATGCAAACTTAAATAAGATGTACCTTAGATTCAGCAAGAACAAGAAAGCAACAATAACAGCTTATTCTGAGCTTATGGCTTATTCACATAAGCTCAATCTTAAACCAACAACAATCCTAACTAACCTATGTGCTATCCAATAGCTCTAACCCCTTGATACCATAGCAGCCATCCAATTCCAAAATAGTATCAAGCCTTCATCATGTGAACTCAATAACAAATACAAATATTTGTTGACAGAATTTAAATGAGAAATGAATTAATATGAAATAACACTTTTATTAAAACTGAAATAAGGGTTCTTACAACTCAAAACGAAATAACATAAAATTGAAATTACAATTAAAGAGAACTACTACAACTGAATCAACAAAAATAAACTGAAACATTAACACTAAAAAAATTACTCTCCTTAAGCTTATGAAGATAGGGTATTTATACCCGAAGCTCCATCTTCTCGATCCTTCTTCTTGCTTCAATCTTGGCCCTCCAATCTCTTCTCTCTCCTTGATCTCATATGTAAGCCGTAGGATTAGATTGTGTATAAACCCGGATCGATGATGTGGCTTGATGTGCTAGATATGTGAGTGTGTACACTCACACACGTCACATCATCCAATCGAGTCTTATTATTTTGCCAGGGTGGAATGGTTAGGGGATGATTGATAGTGACAGATGAGTTAGGATTTGTGAGAGGGTAATTAACCCTATGGTTAATTAGGGTGTGGCAAAACCGACAAGATAAGATATAATAGGGGTGCAACATAAGCTTTAGATTAATAAGATCACAATCATACCAAACACCTATTTATCATCATAACTTCACCGAGTAGTCATGAGAGAATTAGCCTCTCATGGCTATGTAGTTTATAACATAACTTGATTCAATAAGAAACTTCATTATTTCAATAAACTAAGATGATGTTCTTTTTCGTTCTTGGTTGTTTGATCTTGATTCTTCAAAAGGTGTGGTGTTTATACTTAGGAGAAGGTTGGAAAAGGTTTAGGATATCATAAGGGTGAGAGAGAGTGTGTGTGATATGAGGGAAATGAGTATGAAGGGGTGATTTGTGGTGAAAATTCGTCTCCTACTTATAAGCTGATTTTGGGGAAAAAAAAAGTGTGGCGCACAATTTTATAAGTGCGGCGTACTTAAGGTGTTAATGCACTAGTATTTATGACATCATTTAATTTTCGTAGCCATATGAGAAGTGCGGCGCACAAAGTAATTTATGCGGCGTACTTAGGGAGTTAATACACTATTTTGACTTAGTCTTTAATTCTTTGACTTTGAGGAGAAGTGCGGCGCACAATTGGTAAGTGCGACGCACAAATGCACTTTTTATCTTGAGACTTTATCTTTTTCTTGTATCTTGATTTTCAAAGTGTATAAGTATTTGATCCTTGTTTGATTTGAGCTCGGGATGTCTTAAAGTGAAACTGCAAGTATTTCATGCTATTAAATATCAAAAGTTCACGAGAAATAATAAAATATGTATAAATAACGCCACCGAAAACATGTATAATTAAGGCGTTATCTGTCGCTTTTGTTGCTTAGAAATGTAAGATGTTTTTTAAGTTGTACTTGGATTTGCGTTAGGGGTGTTTGACATTGCGATTAGAAAGTGATTATGTGGTGACAAAGCCGGGTCTTTAATATTCAACCGCTCACAGTCCTCGTCTAATGTACGTAATATATTCAGGATAATCGTTCAGAAACTGTCGCGCTTGAGGCTGCAACATTACGTCAGAAATTTGCATACAGGGAACATGAGATTAAGCAGCTTCAAAAACTTCCATTAGGTTAGCGACTTCAAGAACTACAGCCATCTTTGTTCCGCTTATCGAGCTTATAAACTCAGGTAATGCTCTTCTTTCCTACGCTTTCTGATGTGTTTTTTCAGAACTTTTATTTTAATTCAGCTGGTGGATGTTTATTTCGTTTGTCAGAGCTTTAATTTTTTTATAATGACCCCTAATGCTGGGTGAGCTTAAGAATCTGATTGATCTTTTGCTCGAAAAGCCCATAATGCTTTCACATAGAGCCGCATGCACATAGTTATCCCATTGTTGGTTTTGAATGGAGGTACTAATTGATTCTTATGTTAAACATCCTGTAATGTTTCTGAAACAGTGTTCTTGCAGCGTATTAAAATCATTTTCTTTCTCCTTAGGAAGGTTCATCGTCGTGTTAATTTTAGCACCAGTTGGTGCACCAAGGATGAAAAGATCTCAACAAAGGCCTGTATATCCCATTCAAGGAATAAGATGTTCATTCTCATGAGGGCAATCTAAGTTAAAATTCAAAAAACGTCAAGAGCCGAGACAAGTACAATCACGAGGTTTGGGCGGGAAAGTGAAGAAAGTAATGGTGAAACTGTGGTTGAAAACAGAAAACCGAGTGAAAATTCTAAGTTAAATCCTCATGGAACACAAGTAATGGCATGGTATGAAGCAGAACACAAAAAATATATGGGAAGGTGAACTCTTTTTAGAATGTTGTAATTATATATGCTCTTACTGTATTATTGGGTTTTATATGGATTCTGAGTTGCTATAATCAGTTTTTAACAATTGAGTAATGTATTGCTACTTATGACAGCCTGATTTAATTAATACAACAAAATCCCTACTAAAACACATATCCATCAACCACTAAGATAATGCCTTTTATCTGTTGATCAATAGGTCAAGCAAAAAGTGGTGAAGATCCAAGCATGGGAGAGTCATGAAAAGAGAAAAGCCAATATGAAAATGAAAAGAAAGCAGGTAACAGTTTCATGTTTTTCAATTTAGTGGGCTACTAAATATACGTGACAGCCTATTTATCTGCTTATTAGCAGTTTCACATAAGTTGGTACCAATTTATTTCAAGAAATAATGAAATAAGCTGTCGCATGGCCGAAATTTTAATCTGATGCAAAACTATATGTGACGAAAAATGAAATTTGAATAAAAGAATTTTATTTTGTTTGGTACCAACTTTTAAAATAGGTTGTCACGTAGCTTACTAATAGTTACAATATATGAGTTTGATAAAAGAAAAAACCAATTTAAGAGGTGTTTGGGATTACTTATTCTTGACCTACTTATCTTCTTATTGCCAGTTTCACATAAGTTGGCACAATAATTAAGTGCTTATTACTTATTCTTGAACCTCATAATTCCAAGAAATAATGAAACATGTAAAGAAATAAAGATTTGTAACCTGTACATGCAACTCCTCTGTAGGTGATTGCAATACATGGCCATTTTCGTGGACATATTCTTGAAGTAACAACAAACTAGAACGTTGTTATTAATGTCGACAACAATCTTGACGGGCCCTTGCTTCTCACCTGGTATATCTCATGTCCACAAAATGTAAGTTAAGACACTTATGACTCTCGGGAAATTATAGTAGTTTCCACTATACGAATGAGATCCAACATAGAGAGAACTCATGTCAAGATGGTGTAGTCGTCACTACTTTCTTCACTTCTTTAATGGCAATAAATTTCAGTCTACATTTATATATAGTGTACATTCGATTCAACAATTCAAGTATCGATTCGCAAAAGAATAAGCCCGCCGAAACGCGCTAGCTATCTGGTTGTTAGATACTAATATATTCGATCAGAATATGCAATTATGCAAATTAATATTCAATTTGGGCCTTATATACTAATATGTATAATGGACTTGGATACAATCTGGAGCCCATATGAGGTGGTAGCCCCGTGCCATGGCAAATATTGCAAATCCCCTTCAAGCCTGCACTGATTGTCTGATTTCACGAAGCAACATATATTTTCATTAGGACCATCAATGTGGTATATTACCCATTACCCATACAGTACAATTAGGGGTGAGCATACCGGACCGGACCGGAAGACCGGACCGAACCGGACCGACCGGACTGGACCGAAGGTATTTCGGTCCGGTGTTTTGGACCAATTCGGTCCTCGGTCCGGTCCGACCAAAAACCCGATGATAATGTGTGTAGGACCGGACCGGACCGAAGACCGACCCGGACCGGACCGTACCATTTCGGTCCGGTCCTCGGTCCGCCGTTTTGGCTAGTTTCGGTCTCGGTCCAAGGTCGGTCCGGTCCGGTCCTTGGACCGTGCTCACCCCTAAGTACAATTAGCGGGCATTTGGGCTAAGTGCCTGGTCTTGGGCTCGCGGATCGCTTGGGCTTGGGCTCGCACTTGCAGCTTGGGCTACCTTTTTTTAGAATAGGCTTTAAGATATTTTTGTTTTGTCAATCAAAGATTTACTAAGCCCGTCTTAACTTATTTTTCACGTATATACATAGCAAGTCGTTATTCAGTGGGTCACAACAAGTATCAAATAACCGTAAAATGACACATCATGCAAAACACCCCGCCGCGGAATGCGGGTTTGCATTGCACATACTCACATAGATTGATAGACTTGATGAATTGCCTTAAGAGGCCATTGTTTTTAGTATTGCTTATAAATAATTGAGTTAATATATAGCCCAAATCACTACATTTCTGCCTTGGAGATCATGCACTCCTTATTTTAAGTAGTGTTAACGTTCAATATTTTCTTTCCAATTGTATGTCCGTAAACTAAAACATTTTTTTCTAAACATAAAAATATAAATAGTGAATAGTAAATACTAAACTAAAGCATGTAATTAATTATAAAGTTCATGAAGTGTCCTTGAGGATAAAATCATAATAGTCTATTGAACAAAATCAAAGTTATTGATTTCATATAAAGAAAAAAGATTGAGATAAAAATTTATAACTTCTGTTAGTAAAATTGCACATAAAATATGAATTTACTGAAAACAATAAAGTGAATTAAATAGAAAGGTAGAAGGCAAGTAATGGTGAGCATGAATGGTTGTGGGAAGGGGACATATCCTTTACAAAGAACATGGGAGTACCCCCTGCATGGAAGCCCATCTATTTTACTAAAGACTTTTTTTTTTCTTTCGGTTTACAAATATACGAGTTCTAAATCAACCGGTAAACTCAAAATTTGCTCATATTTAAATTAGTGTTTTTTGAATGAGTGATCAAAATTACGCTTATTACAAGTTATGTTGACAATGTATCATCAACCAACCATTTAGCTATATCGGTCCAGGGCCGGCTCAAGGTCTCGAGACTTTTAGAGCTAAAGCGAGATCTAAAATAAGGCTTTATTTTTTATTTACATACTCCTATTTTAGGCTGACATTATGGTAATACACATTTGACAAGCTATACTACGTCGTTTTTGCCAAGCTTCTACAGTAAAATGAACAGTACCCGGCCCACTGGGCTCGGTTACTGTTCATCGGCCAAAAAAAAATATATTTATAATCCCGCTCCCTTTCTTTGGCCAAAAATAAGAAAAAAAAATTACGGGACGTACTCTCATTTTTAACTATTTACGGCTTTCTATCGGTCTGGGCCAAAAAAAAACGCGCGATTGTTATTTAATATAAGAACAAAACAAACTATCAAACATGAGACCGAAAAAATAAACCCGCACAAAATAATATTATGGTAATACACATTTTAGAAGTAATATGACGTGCGTTGGCCCCCAAGGCAACAGTAATAATGAACATACGCATTGCTACACGTGGCCGTCCTTTGAGCTCCCAATTTGGGGCTGCCGGGGGGAGGGGGGGGGGGGGGAGCCCATTTAACTTTTTTTTTTTTTTTTTAAATTAGGTAATATAAAAAATTCCTCGAGCCAAAATAGGAAAAAATAAATTACAAAAGTACTGATTTATTCAGATAAAAAAAATACCCGCGACATGAGGCCCAACACATAAGCCCATATAAAAAAAATAAACTATTAAACATGAGACCGAAAAAATAAACCCATTATATACATACACATTACAAAAGTAATACGACGTCGTTTTTTACGTCGTTCTACAGTAATATGAACAGTGTTCGACCCAATGGGCTCCCAGTTCGGGCCGGCCCACTTTTTTTTTTTTAAATACGCAATACAAAAAAAAATACTCGACACAAAATAAAAAAAAGAAAATTACAAAAGTACTAACTTATTCATATCAAAAAATACACGCGTCATGAGGCCCAACACATAAGCCCATATTACGCCGTGTTACAGTAATATGAACAGTGTTCGGCCCAATGGGCTCCCAGTTTAGGCCGGTACTCGACACAAAATAAAAAAAATAAAATTACAAAAGTACTGACTTATTCATATCAAAAAATACCCGCGTCATGAGGCCCAACACATAAGCCCATATAAAAAAACCACTATTAAACATAAGACAAAAAAAAAACCGCACAAAATAATATTAAAAAAAAAATTTGTTCGGCACAAAAGTGATACGACGTCGTTTTTTACGTCATGCTACAGTAATATGGCCACTTTTTTTTAATAAATATGCAATACAAAAAAAAATACTCGGCACAAAATAAAAAAAGAAAATTACAAAAGTACTGACTTATTTAGATCAAAAAATACCCGCGCCATGAGGCCTAACACATAAGCCCATATAAAAAAAACCACTATTAAACATGAGCCCGAAAAAATAAACCCGCACAAAATAAAAAAAAATAGAAAAAAAAAAATTAAACCCGCAACTATGTGCGAAAAATTAACGTCCCGCAGCAACGCGCGGGTATACATGCTTGTTATTCACTATAACTAAAAGTATTAGGTCTTAATTACTCGATGTCTCCTCTAAACAATACTACTAATTTTAACATATATAGGTTCTTTGCATGTATACAAGAAAATTTTCGAATTAAATGGCATTGTCATATTTTCAAATAAATATGATTTTTGACTGGTCAAGGCTACAATGCTAGTGACAACCCGTCAACTTCTATTTCGTGTCTTTTTTTTTCTTTCTCAAAGTTATATTTTATAACTGAAGAAAATCTTAAAATCTTTAATTCTTATCCTTTAAATATTACCAAAAAAATACGATACGCTAAGTTTAGTTTTGTTCTATTGCCATTACATTTCATTTCCTGATGAATAGAATTGGTTAATGCCACATAAATAAATCACATAAAAAATTAAATGATTATACTAACTACTAAGAAAAAGTGATCAAGTGAAAATTCTTTCATAAAAAATTTGATGATCTTTTTCCTTTGTGATGATATATATTTTCATGAACATGCATTGATGCTTGGGATTACTGGTACTTGCAGAAATACCCATCAGTGCTTATTTAATATCTATTTAAATTGCAGAGGTTACATAGATTAATAATAATTGGACAGTGAATATATATAATTTTTTTATCTAATACTCGTCCTTTTTGTATTAATTAGAATACGTTATTAATACTTACCAGCCTATGGATCAGCGATGTCTAGGATCAAGCATACAGTACTACGAGCATCTTCAGCTCTTTACGGATTACTTCAATTCTGACTTTAAAAATGTATTTTCTTGCTGTTTTTAGAGTTATAAAAATTATTTTTGAATTACAACAATGTAAATGTCTACATTTTCCTAGTCCTTCAAACATCTTTATAGGTAGTGTAATTTGTGATTTTGTGAAGTAACCGAGTTTTTCTTTCACGATAAATTATAGTGGTTAATATATATGTTTGATAATCATAAACATACTAGCAAGGTACTTGTGCGAAGAAAAATATAAGCTCCAATAGCCAGTTGATTAATCGAAGAAAAAAATATGATGTCTGTTCGGCTCGGTTCACCATTTTTTTTTCCTCCGGTTCGTTTTCGGATGGCTTTTATTGTCTAGCAGGACCGGTGGCGACTCCGATTCTCGGTTGAACCCGTTGATCCGGTCCGATTTTCAGAACCATATGTACCATCAACTTGTTAACATATAAATTGTATAAGTTTTATATGTTTTATTGGTTTGTACAATATGTATAATAACATGTATTTTTCATTTTAAGGGTGTTTTTAAAATAACACTAATTAAAAGAGTTGAAAACTTAATAGATGAATGGTTAAAAAATTGTGTTTAATTAATTTATACTTTGTGTTGTAAGGGTTGTAATGCTTAATTTGTTATGTCATAGTTAATTAAGGCAAAGAAAAATGATTCCTACATTTGTATGCATTAAATAGATTGTACATTTAGCTTTGCATATGCCTTTCGAAAATAGTGTAGGAATTTCATAAAATACTTTAAGTGTTTCCAGCTTTACATATGCCTTTCGAAAATAAAATACTTTAAGTTTTTCAAAATTTGTAGATTTTTTTATATGTAGTATAGATGAACAAATTTAGAATTAAGTATAACCCTAGGCTAGAACAAAGTTTCATATAATTGTAAGAAGCTAATCATCAAAATCTACGACAGAGAATTCAAGTCATTGCAATATACCAATAAGTATATGTACCAAACAACCAACAAAAAACTATTTGATATTTTTTTTTATTAAAAAACCAGAAAGGGAAATCGTTATAAGAACATAAATATAACACAAAGTTGCATAGAATTCCGTAAAGTGGGATTCAAAAGAAAATGACAAACCGGAAGAGAGAGAGATTGGTGAGTGAAATGGAGAAAATTTTACAGGGAATGTTGATAGAATAAAATATGGAGCATATCATTTAGTTCGTGGTAAAATCAACATATATGTTAAGCACATTTAGAGCACTAAGTATGGTTTGGTGTCATGACTCAAGCCATGGCAAAAAGTATCAATTTTTCTCTATAACACCAAAAACCTTCATACACCAAAAACATCCTCTTTTGGTTAACACCAAGACTTTTGGTTTATGGAGAACCCATTTTTTTTTCGTTACTTTTTCATTTACTTAAGAAAACAAATTATTACAACTAAATTAAAACATTAAATCAAAAATAAAACTAATTTAAAAAAAAAATACACAAAACCTTACCACCCACTTTCCCCTTTCTTCTTCTTCCCCCTTTTTCTTCTTCTTCACATGCACAAAAATACACACATAGTAGCCTTCTCTCACACGCACACTAGTTCTTTCAAAAGGTGAAAAAAATATATTTAAGGCACGAAAACGCGAGACGCGAAAACGCGAGCCGCGTTACGGCGTCTCGCGTTTTCGCCCACCATCTCAGCTGGTGGTGGCGGCGCGAGACGCGAAAACGCCACCCACGGTGTGGTTCTCGCGCCGTGGGCTGGCGTTTTCGGCGATGGCTCAAGCCACCGGCCACCGTAGCTTGTGCTCTTAGGGGGTGTTTGCTTCGGTTTATATGTGGGTTTATGAGTTTATTTGATTTCGGCTTATATAATATAAGTTTTAATTTTTTGTCTTATATTGGGACTTATGGGCTTATATAAATTTATCATATCGTAATAAACTTATATAAGCTTACATGTCTCAAAATAAGCCGGAAAATCGAGGCTTATGTCATGTAAGCCGAAATCAAATAAGCTCATAAGCTCACATATAAGCTGAAACAAACACCCCCTTATATATATTGATATTCTGAACCGAATTTTACAATTTTCTACAATGTTTCAGAAGTAATATAAATAAAGTTCTTCTTTACATATATTTTTTAGGATACTTATTAATACCCCGTTTCGTTTGTTTCACTCATGGTTTGATTTTCAAGGCTTTGATGATATGATTACTCAGACTTGGAATTCTATTAATCTCAATGATAGTAATGCTATGGTTCGCTTCAAAAAGAAACTTCAGGCTCTCAAAAAAGTGATTCGATTGTGGATTGGGAATTATAAACGGAATCAGATGAATCGTACGACGGAGATTAAAATTAAGTTGAAGATATGAAAACATTATTAGATCAATTTGGTGTAAGATGGATCTTCTTTTGTTCGCTCAGAGCTCCTAAAACAATACATGATATCCATACGTGAACTGCGTTGTGTCTAATCAAAAGGCGAAATTAAATGGGCGGGTATTTGAATGGGGATGAAAAACTCAAGTTTTTTCATGGCATGCATTACAGAATTAAGCGCCAACTTAGCGGTTAAAGGGTCTTGATTGATGGGAATGGGTTGATGACTAGTAAATCTAAGTAAAGACTGAAAGATGAGTTTCGTGATAATTATTTTGCTTTCGTTTCTGGATCCTGGAATCGTCATAGGTGTCCATCAATTTTATTTTTCTCTAACCGTCTTAATTTTGATCTGTCGGGGGGGAGTTGGAGGTCCTATTTCTAGAGATGAATTCGTTAGGGCTGTTTGGATTGATGGTGAAAATAAATTCTGGGTCCGGTCGGTTTTACCTTTGAATTCTTTCGCAAATTCAGGAATTTCGTTGGTCTGATCTTTGTCTTAGCTGTGGAGTTGTTCTTTTCATCCGCTCTTTTCCTGTTGGATGTAATTCTTCTTTTATTGCCCTTATCCCGAAAACATTGAATCCAAATGTCAGTTGTGAGTAAAGGCCTATTAACTTGATTGGGAGTATCTATAAAATGTACGAAGAATCTTGCCAATCGTCGTTCTACGGTCATCGCCGATATTTTTCGAACGTTAATGAACAGCGTTTCTTCCTAAAAAAATCGTCAAATTTTGGATGGCTCTTTTATCTATTAACGAGTCCTTGCTCGATGCCTTCATAAAAACATAGTGCTATGGTTTATAAAGATCGAATTTGTCAAAGCGTTATGATTCTATCCGGTGGGATTGGTCTGGGTGATGTTCTTTAAAAACAATTAGTTTGGGTTCCGGTGTTACGTGGTCGTTCGTGGATTCGAGGTATCTTAAATTCTAGGTATGCTTCCATTTCTTGTTAATGGGGGAGTCCTACTTAAGAGTTTTCGCAGTTTCATAGGGGCTTAGAAACAAGGGGATCCGCTTGGCTCATTATTTATTGTATTATTATCATGGAGTCTTTACACTTTTCTTTCACGGTTGTGTTATCGAAGCAGGCATTTTTACCAGGTATTAATATGACTCTCAATCGAATATTTCCCATTTGTTTTATGCGGATGATGCCATTTTTTTTCGGTGACGGGTCTCGTGGGTATTTGATGGTTTCATGCACACTTCTTCGTTGTTTTATTTATTCTATCCGGACTCTATATTGAATCCTGATGAAAAGCCAACTCCTTGGTGTTGGTTATAACGGAATCTCAGGTTTTAGAGGCTTGCTACATTGATATGGTTGTTCGTTCTTCATACGCGTATAAATTACTTGGGTTCATGGTAGGCGGAAACACATGTCTTCGATCTAGGGATGGGACGAAACGTTAATAAGCTCAAGATGAGTCTTTCTTTTGGAAGCTCTAAAACTCTTTCTATTGGTGGTGTCTTACTCTTCTCAGTCGGGTTCTGGATCACCCTATTTATATTATGTCTTCTCTTTAAGGTCCGCTACGGGCGGTTTTAAATCATGGAATCTTTTGGCGGTATTTTTTCATGGTATTCGTGCTGGCGAGAAAAGTTTTCGCTTGGGTTAGCTGGGTTGGTCTAAGGTTTTGCGTCCAAAGTCCAAAAGTAATGGAGGTCTTGGAGTTCAGTTTTTATGCTCTAAATAGAGGCCTTCTTTTTAAGTGGATTTGGCGCTTTCTGTCTCGCGATAATTCGTTGTGGCCCAGGTCTTATGCTTTAACGGCTCCAACACAAGTACTCTTTCTGCCTCATATTCATCGCTGTGAGTTCTTATTATAAAGATTGTAACACCCTTAAATCTCAAGGTTTGGACCTATTCTCTCATTGTAAATTTAGAGTTGGTAAGTATGTTACAAGTTTCTGACATGATAAAGGTTAGGTGAATATTGTTATTTCGGTTAAGCTATCCTGTTATTTGCTCTCGAAAATAATAAGGTTTGTTCGGTGGCCGCTGAAGTTGAGCGCTCCATTTCGTTTAGTCTCTCGTGGGACGTAAGAGGTGGGGTAGAATCTGCCACAGCTTTCTCGGATTTCTGATCTTCTCGATACAGTGGGGCTTTCTAATGGGGGTTCGTCGGTTCTGGGACCTTATGGTGTCGGGTTTGTTTTTCGTGTAAAAGAGTGTTCGTTAGGTGCTTGACGATATGCTTTGCTAATCTGTGGTTCGTCTAGATGGGTCAGCAGATCCCCTTCGTTTTTTATATTTCTACCCCATCAAGGTTAATGTTTTTTGGCGTGGAGATCTCTATGGATCGGTCTCCTACTCGGGTTAATTTGCTCGGCGGGAGTTCAGGTTTTCCCTATTTCTTGTCCTATTTGTTGTGGAGGCCATCGAGAAATCTCCGATCATTGGCTGTTTTGCTGCGATTTGGCAAAAGAGATTGCTCGGTCTTTTGTAATGGTGGGGCTTGGGTTTGGAACCCTTGATGATTCGTATGATCTTGGTTATCTTGGTTTAATTTGGTTCAGCTTCAATCAAGTTCAAAACAAGTGCTGGAAGGAGTGTTTTACACTTCCTGGTGGAGTATCTGGTCATATAGAAACCATCTCCTCTTCTCTGATTCAAATCTTCGAAAAGATGGTATTTTTGAAGACATAGTTAGGCGTTCTTTTTCTTGGTATATTGCTAGGGGTAAAAACTCTATTAGTTGGGATAGTTGGATTCAACACCCTTTTTTAATTTCTTTGTAATTCTAGCTCCTTGCTAGTTTTCTTTTAATAAAGTTGCCGTTCAAAAAAAAAATCATACTCTTGACTCTTAGACCACTCGTAATTAGGGGTGTTAATCATACTTTTGACTGCGCATATTCTTAATAAAAAGAAAAATATATGAATATTGCTAAAGTTGTAAACATAATTGGTAGGAAAAATAAAAACAAGAAATAATCAAGTTATATATCTATTATATGAATGGATAAATGATTTTGGTGAGTTTGGTATGAAAATGGATAGCACAATTTTCATTATTATAGCTATAGATGAACCACTAAACGTTGTCTTATTAACTCATCTTTAGTATAGTACATGTCAAGCCTTCGTATGATGAACTAGTTACCTATTCTCAGAGAAGAAAAAAAAAACTTTCAAATATTATTATTTCCGTCTCAAATTAAGACTTCACCTTTTTCTTTATAAAATCTTACAATTTAATTGTTCACTAATAAAAATGGATACAAAAGTTTGATTGAGCTTGCCATATTACAATTTGGTTGAATTAATTTACAAACTTTGAAGACGATATTAATTACTTAATTAATGCTAAAACTATTTTATAAAAAGTTAAGAAAGAATAATGCAGTATTAATTATAATTTTCTTAATGCTTTTGTCATGAGACAATTATTTTGGAAACAATGAAGTATATTTTACTCATCTAAGTTTCTTTGTTTAGTTTGATTGACCTATAATAGCAATGTATCTTTGCAAAGGTGGCGGTGACGGTAGCGGGGCATGCAATTTTAAAATAATTTTTTTATTGCATATTATGTCTATATAGCCGATGCCCAACGATGGTGTAACATATATATGGTAAAGTGTCGTATTTTTATTAAATGTTAATCACCTTATTTGTCTAAAAATAAATTTCAATTTTTGTATTGCACAAAGTTTAGTAACTTTCAGTGACTATATTATTCACCAATTAACTATCATCTTTACCCATTTAAATCAATTTTGAATGGTTAAAATATAAAGTGGATATTTTTTTGGTAACATTCAAAAATAAAAAGCTCGACATTTAGTTTGAGAAGGAGCGAGTAGTAACATGCAACAAGTTTAGATAAATTTGAAACTGAGTTTAACAAAGTTCTTAATATGATAGTAGATATGAATAGATATTTGTTGTGTAAACAGACGAAGTTTCTTGTAAATAGTTAGGGTTGTGGTTAGCCTTCTTCCTCTTTTTCTTCAGCATTATAAAGTTGTAGTACTTTCTTTCTTCTTCACTAAACTCAACTCATTTTTTAATGAAAGGAAAATACACATATATACTCACAAATGCCACGTTGTCTATTTATAAACTATCAAGAAAGAGTGCCGAAATTCGGGTGTTTTTATGTGACAAAAAATATGGACGGGGTGGTATTCCGTTGTTCCTCTTGCCGCAGGTTTGCATTGGCTAAGCCTGCACCAAGAACAATAACGACAATACTTAATAATAGGAAGACCGCTTTCAGAAAAACATTTCACAAGTTATGCACGAATCTTGTAAACATTACATGTATTATATATATGGTCCATAAGGACCATAAACTTAAAAATGTTGTTGTTAATCACTTCACTCACTGGATACTGCTCCGTAGGGGTGTGCACGGTTCAGTTTGGGTCGGTTTTTGGCTAAAACCGAAACCGAACCGAAATATTCGGTTTTTATAAAACCAAAAACCAAAAACCAAAAACCAAAAACCAAAACCACTCGGTTTTTGGCGGTTCGGTTTTTTCGGTTTTTGCGGTTCGGTTTTTTTGTTTTTTCGGTTTCAAACCGTTTAAATTTGGTTGTTGCTAATTTATATTAATAAACTTGTTTTACGTAGAAAATTGATTATTTTAAAAAAAAATTGTTAATATGAGCCTAATTATGTTTACACAAATTTTTACAATTATACATAAATAAATGAGAGACACACACATGCATGTAAAAATACACATAGTATGATCATTGTCATTGTAACGATATATTATCAAGTAAATGCACGTACACGACAAACATATATATAAACATTAAGATAATATATATTATAATAATTTCATCTATAAAATAAATATGAATTTAAAAATTTTAGTTATCATTTATTTATTTATATTATACTAATTATATATTATTATAAAACTGGTTTTCGGTTTTCGGTTCGGTTTCGGTTTTTTCGGTTTCTTCTGCTCACCCCTACTGCTCGGCTTAAAGTCATAAACTTGTATTCAGTCGTCTATGATGGAGGCACATGATTACATGAATTTCTTTACCTCTTAAAAATTTATTTGTCATAATTAAGTTAAAGTAATGCACATGGTAATCTTGGTTCACGTGAGTTACTTTATGATAAAACGATATAATTCTTTGAAAATGAATTTATCATAAAATCATATTCCTTATGTTAAAGTTAGAAAAAATATATGGCAAAAGTCTGAAGGTTTTTATTTAATTGCAAGTTTAATCTTGAACATATATATAAATTATCCTATTTTGATTCTTTATGTATAACCTATAGATGTACCTAGTATTACAGAGGGACCAATAATTGCATTGAAAATACACGATGATAAAAAAATTGATCGTATAATGAATTGCACCTTGACCGGAACCTACGTGTAGATTGGATATTTCTAAAAACTTGCTATGACCTAAAAAAAGACAAACAAACCCAACACGTTAGTGGAAGCGCAACGATTGACCTAGTGAACCAGCTTCGACGTGAAAATAAGTCATTGGATTGTGAATGAAATATGTTTAGAGAGATAAAGTGTATATGAGAGAGAACATAACTTAAATGTGAAGATGATGATGCTAGAAAAGTATCGGTGGCCGAGTGCCATCACCAGAAAGAAACCCTCGAACACTCACACAAAATACATATGTATCGGTTGTGCATGAACTAACTCTAGCATCATATCATATTGTGTATATATATATATAATACAAGTGCATGAAATTTTGTGGCCCTCGTCAAGCGGTGGCCCTGTGCAACGGCACTTCTTGTATTCCCCTAAAGACAGCCCTGATGCCAAATGTCTCAACTGAGTTGGTTAGATGGGAGCATATACTTGTTAGCAAATAAGAAGGCTCCGGGCGTAGGCTGCGGTGTCCTTCTCTAGTTTGTCGAAAATGTGCCCATTTGCAGTTTTCGTTAGAAGCGGGAATATTAGAAACCTGTCACCCGAATTAGGGACCACGCCATATTATGTATTTTTTGTTTAGTTCGGAGCCTAAGATTTTTCAGAGGCTAGAGCTTCTTGAAGGGTAAGGCTCCATGAGAAAGACTTTCTGGTATATTGACGAATACCTTTACAAATGCGTGATAAACTTTACGTCAATGATCATATTGAGTGCTATTTGTGGACCAATCGGAGGTTAGCTCGGATCATAGATAAGATACACCATCAAAGATGATGAAGTTAAAAACTTAAAATCGTAAAAAAAGAGTATAGCTAGGGTTGTAAACGAACTGATCGTTTAGTGAACATTTCATGAACTGTTCGGTACAAAGTTCGTTCATGTTCGTTTATTTATTAAATAACGAACATGAACATTATTTTACGTTCGTTTAGTTAAATGAATGAGCATGAACACAAGTCGCGTTCGTTTGTTTATGTTCGTGAACGTCCGATTAGGCGTTTATTAACGTTCGTTTATGTTCATTTATATGTTTATGTTCGTATATCATATCTTTTTATTGTATATTTTTAAATCTGGTATGTTTAAATAAAACAACACTTATAAAACATTATTATGCATTATTTGAAAATATTTTACGTTTACGTTCATTTATGTTCGTTTAAAGTTCGTTTAGTTTCTTAATGAACGAATATAAACGAACATGAACAGCTCATTTTATTAATAAACGAACATGAACAAGAAAATTCGTCCGTGGTTCGTGTCCGGTTAAAATTAAATGAACGAACATGAAAAAGGCTCCATTCGTGTTCATCCGGTTCGTTTACAGCCCTAACTACAACTTATCTTACATCATTTACATTATTCATATTTAATGTAATTAGAAAATAAATAATAGCAAATGGAATGAGTATTAAACCCATAAGTTATAGTTACCCATATCACGTCATAATATTGAAAAAAACTCATATATATCATGATCAATTGAGTTAAACATAAGCTTGTAAATAAAAAGTTAATCATAAAAAATAAAAAGTTCAACAAAAATGGCAAAATTAATAATGCATGAAAAATGATTCAAGAATGCTAAAATTTGGCGAATGAAAACTCAACTTGACATTACAAGCTTCTAAAGTGCCTCTCTAAATTCAACTATTTCTTTCTTTCAAAACTTCATAAGCTAGAACTTAACCCTACGAAATTTTGGTTTAAAAGACATTGACTAAATTAAATTTCGAAAACAAGAAAAGAGTAGAACATTATGCTCTTTCTCCTTAACCCCCTATACCGACATTATTAGATTAGTTGTCGATAATCTGGACCCATATGTTGGTGGATTAAGTAGTCGTCTCCTTTGGATACATCAAACATCATGTTCGGATGATGAAAGAAAGGTTGTTGGTGTGCACTTTGCATCTCCTTTTGCCTTCTAAGCTCAAGCACCTTACGGTGCGAATTTGAGTGTTTTGTCAAAACAAATGTGGGGCTCGCGGCAGGTCTATACTCTGGGACTAATCGTCCAGACTTGTAGCGAACCCCACAAGCATTACAAAGCGTTTTTGGACCTAATGGTCCAGTACGCCACTGAGGAGTTTTATCAGTGGCGCAATGGAGACACCTTCTTCCGTCTCCATTCGACTCAATGTCATAAACTTCTTTTTTCTTTGATGGAGCTTTCACGGTTTTCTTGCCAATTGAGCTAGAGGCAATGTCAGACTCAGACTCCGATGACATAGTTGCGACGGGGATCATGGTAGGTTGAGAGAGATGAAGGAGTCGAGAGGACCAATTACATGGTGCCGCACGAGAACGCTTGGTACGGGCCTTGCCTGGGACCGTCATGTCAGTGTTAAATATCGGATTGTTGCTCCGATTGTCGGTCTCACGGTGGTATTGGTGAGTCTCGGATGCACGACCATGGGCTTTGAATCCGGATATCAGTTGAAGTTTCTCCATGTCTTCAGTCGAAAATGATTCCTCCTCAAAATTTGATAGCCATTCTAGTTCAGCCATATCATCATACTGTAAAAGCAAATTACAAAGTTGATTAATTCCATTATGGCTTTTCATAGATAACTAGTACAAGTAATTTAGTTTTAAAGTAATGATAATTCATTTTATATATATCCTAGCTTGGTCTAGTTATAAACATTAAGCGATAACCAATATATATGTGCATTTCAAATTTAAAAAGTTACTTGAAATGTTTTATTTTCATATTGGCTAAAATAAAATACGTATTAATATCGAATTTTAATACCCAAATTGCCCACACATACTTTTTAGAATTCCCTTTATACCCATATGTTGTGTTCGCTACCAAAAAAAGTAAAGTGAAACTTTCTTTTTCGAGAAGATATCACTCCCATAAAAAGCTACAAATAACGTGACCTTTAATTTTGTCAAAATTTATTGCAATTTTATCTTACTTCTTAAAACAGTTATGCGTTTTTTTCATTTTTAAAATTTAAAACATACTCTACTAAGTTTATTTAAATTTGGACACGTAAAATGATTATTATTAAAAAGTAGATAGAATTTTGACAAAAGATTCATTTATACAAAAACTTATGTTAGTTCTATACTTCTATTGATATAGTGTGCGAATTGCGAAATACAATTAACGTTTTCATGTATACACATACGACTACAAAATGCATGGTAATTTATGTTACATAATGACTAATGTATTTTAGTGGCGCACAGAAGAAAGCTAATATAATGACTTACCGGGACACATAGGTCATGAGAGAATTGAGTGTCGGGGAGGCCCCCGCGACCGCCCTCCCCAGACGAGTTACAGCTGTCGAGGGCGGTGGTGATGTTGGAGGATTCGGTTGATGTACCGGCATAAAACACATCTCCAACATCGTCATAACCCTCAGTGTCATCATTGGGAAAGTTGAGAAGGTCTTCGATGATGAAATGTTCGGTTTTGACATCAGAGTGTCGTTTTTCGGGTGAGAATGATGAACCATTGAAGAATTCAGGGGTTTCCATTTGTGTGATTGTAGGGGAAATTATGGTAACGTAGAAAAAAAGTTGTGTTTTTAGAGAGAGAATAGTGTGTGGAGGAGAGAGTTGAGGAGTGAAGAGAGGCAACGAGAGAGTTTATTTGCGTTTGAAGGGGGCTGCCCGAACACCTAAAAATATGGAACTCTTTTTTGACAAAGGTTCTTTTATATACTAGTCTTAAATAGTAAAAAATTAATATAAATAAAAGATAGATAAAAAGACTAGACGATATCCGAATTGATTTTTTATTTTATTTTATGGGTTTTAGTGGGCATGATGCGAAGGAAAATAAAATATGGTTCTATGGTACGAGGTGAGATCATTAAAGAACAATGTCATATCAAAGAAAAAAGAACACATTCTAGCAATTCATTTTTTATCAAATAATAAAAAAACTCACTTTCCACCTCTTTTTTAAAAATTAAATATCTTGCAAACGGTAAATCGTCAAACGACAAAAAATACACCATCGCGACGAGAATTAAATCATCTTTCTATAGGGGCCTGTTTGGTAGAGAGAATTTCAGAGATTAGAAATAAAGTAGAGAATAGAATTCAAAGAAATAGAATTGGCAGAGAATTTTTTTTAATATCCATTGTTTGGTAACAATGGAGAAATTGACCTTAGAAATAAGAAATAAATCATTTCTTATGTTTGGTACATAGAACAAAGAAATGAGAACTTATTTTTGATTATTTATTTTTATTTGGTATTTATTTATTTATTCTATATCAAAACTAAAAATTAAAAACGAGAAATTCAACTAATATAAAAGAGTTTTGCACAGGATTACATCCAAACATGAGGCAATGTACATGACACTAATCGAAACACTTGCATAAGAACTATACATGAGCCAAAATACACAATACTAATCAACTAAAAAAACCAACACAAACCACAAGCAACATACCAAAACATAACTACATAAGGGCCAATCATATCAAGTCATTAACTATGATTTGTAAATGTACAAAACATAAGCTGATATGGATCCACTAGCCTATAATAATTGAATCATTTGTTGCTTCGTACAAAATACATGGTGCACCTCATATATAGACAACATGCAACATGCCTAAACATAGACACCAACCATATGTGATCCAAAGTACTAACAAAGACATAACAAAATATAAGCACCAATCATACCAAGTCATTGCACCAATTAGTTTCCATGTGTTATATTCCACTCATTGAACATTTCATTGGCGAGATTATCTCTACGATCCCTCCATCCTTGTGAAGTCTCGACAGTGCTAATAACATTATCATGTTCGTTCCCATCTTGTGTGTAATCCATTGAAACCTCATTATCAAGTGGATCTTGACTCATCTCGGTACGTATGAAATTGTTCATCAAACAACAAGCAATGATTATACGCGGCATTGACTCGATTGGATGATAACAATTATCGTACAAGATGGCCCGTATAGCCTTAATCAAACCAAAACATCTCTCAATCACATTCCTTGCCGATGGTGTGCTTGTATTATTACAACTCTTTAGCCCGTGGGGGCGCTAATGAGACCATCATTAGATGGTAAGTTGGCACACGGGGGTATGGAGTTAGAAAACATCACCTTTTGTATAACCAGCAATCACAAAGATTAATTGAATCCTAGTAACGCAAAACATATAACTTTAAATTATAATGAATATGTATATGGTTGTCATGTGTCTATGTACAGTAATTATATGTAGCTTACATCAGGTTACTTTAAAGACGTTTAGACTATTAGTAGCATCTCGTAGCACTCGTCTATCTGCTGCCGAACCTTCCCATCAGCCAGTACATAACTAATACATAAGGTCTCTTGATACATACTCAAGAACATTTGTACCAAATCTCACCCTTTCGTGTCCGTTAGGTGTTCGAGCACATTCAGGAGCTCTAACTTTAATATATGTTGCCATCTAATGCTCCGAGGCAAAACCTACGAAAAAAAAACTTAGTTAAATTCATACTTGTTGCTTTCATCAGAATTATAAACAACGTTTTGATCTTACTTTAACCATTTTACACCTCTTCATCAGTTTCATTATCAGGTACTCGCTACAGTGTTTTGTAGAAATCTTTGTGAAGTCGGCATACGGCATTTAAAACTAATTTGAAATAACGACTTATAGTTTCACCCGATCTTTGGAATCTGTTAACTATTATTCTATTTTTTTCATTATGAGCAAGCGTATGTAAGAACATTGCAACTTGCTCATCAACTAGCA
Source organism: Tanacetum coccineum (assembly GCA_026074375.1). Taxonomy (NCBI): domain Eukaryota; kingdom Viridiplantae; phylum Streptophyta; class Magnoliopsida; order Asterales; family Asteraceae; genus Tanacetum; species Tanacetum coccineum. Next base: position 5,551 of record BQNB010051461.1, on the reverse strand, counting down.
TGTGCTTGCTATTACATAGTCCTCCTTTTGTTTCAAGCAAACTACAAAGTTTTGAGAATGCAAGTCTATTCATTCGAACATTAACCACACTCGTAATATCACTTTGGTACACCATGCTCCACATATTATCACGTCTAGTGTTAAAGCTCATCATATATTTCTTACGAAGCATTTTAAACTCGAACAACGTTGTGATCAAAGAAGTCACATATATACACTCTCTCACACACCCGCTCACACACGCGCTCAGTAAGCTAATTCTATGTAACCCCGTCCCACCCCATCCCGCTGCCATCATCAGCATTGGTCTTGTATAAATCTTAATTTATCGTTTGCTTGATGAGGTCCCTGTGGGTGATCTTTGTCAATCTACATATGTATGAAATGATAAAGAGACAAGACTAGTGTATGCGCTCGCGCTCGCGAAAAATCACTCCCTCTCCCATGCGCTCCTGTGTGTGTGTGAATGTGCTATATACCAATGGATGTATTGACACTCGCAAAACAAACTCAAGAGATAGAGAGACTCCGCTCGCTCCCCGCTCCCCCTAACCCAGATAGAGTGTATCCCATATGAGAGTATGTGTGTTTCATTGTATTGATGCCAAGAATTTGACAAACAAATATATATATATTGGTTATAAAATTAAGAGTCTAATTATTTGTTTTAGGCATGTGTAAAGATCCTATTACAGTCTAATTTTTGCACAAAAAAAGAATTTTACTTCATCAAGTCAAAAAAAGAGATGTCTATGAAACCCTAGGCAAAAAAAAACTTACAGATCTGATGTGGATGAATTTATTTACCGGAGTTTCGTGGGCGGTGGAGAAGCAGAATTGGTAAAGAATTTTGTGACGGAGAAGCAAAAATTGGTAAAGAATCAATGGATATTGAAGTTCATAAAGTGGAAGAGATGGAGTCACCCACTAGCCATAGAGTTGGATCTTCTATAAATTTGCAAAGAAATGTGCATTGTACGTGATGTGTATTTTATACCACTATGTTTGAGTCCCTACCCAAATTCTCATATATTAAACACGGAGATATTTTTGTGAAGAGAACTCATTTCCATAAAAAATGAAGTGGAAATTAAAATACAAAGTGAACCGAGATTCTCGAGAGTCTCTCTCTCGCACGCCGCTGCGCCCCCGCTTTTTATTTTAGCGTACCAAAAAAGCCCCACCCCCCCCCCCCCGACCGCCATCACCACCTCCCCTATTTCATTTCTTTGGCCACATATTGCTACCATACAGGCCCAGAGGGGCCTTTTATATACTTTCGCGAACTTTTTTGATTTTTTTTTCAGTCCACGTCTGAAAAATCACATGTGATTTGGCACTTACTCACTGTGATTTATAAAATACATGTGATTTGTTATACAAAATCACATGTGATTTTTCAGACGTAACTAAAAAATCGATTTCATTAATACTTTTACGATTTTTACGTGTTATAATTTTCGCGAAGAAAAATTAACACGTGATTTTAAAATCACTTGTGATTTGTTGTTTTTAAAATCACGTGCTATTTCATAAAATCGCATGTGATTTCACAAATTTTCACTTATATTTTTTAAGTAAATAAATCACGTTTATAGTGATTTCATACATCGCATTTGAATTTACAAGATTTAGATTGATTTTCCACGTAATGAATCCCTAGTGTTTTTCGAATCACGTGATGATTTACGAATCACAGCCGTGTTTTTACTGGTCCCCCCCCCCCGCGAACAATTAAAAAAAAATGTCATAACCACATACCACTCACTCATACTCAAGTGCCCCCCGTCTCACCTTGCAAAGTTATTTTAATTATCTTCGCGATGGTCTAATTAAATTTGTGTAACGATTAACGGTTTGAGAGATATGTTAATTTTAAAAAATATGATGAAAGTGAGTTTTTTAATAAACATGAGATTTAATATAAGCCGTTAGATGAAAATAAAATGAATTGATGAGATTGAAGGATTTGTTTTTTAATTGGATATTATTTTTTATAGATCTTTTCTCTCTATGGTATTTTTGGGAACGTTATGTTCAGTTTTATATTAGACCAAGTTTTTGATATTTAGAATCATCAACTGATTTTTTTTGTTGAACGACAATGTTTTCACACTCTATACCACCTATCTCACAATATATATCATTTACATGCCTCTAGCGAGGCTTGAACCCACAATCTCCAGGTTGATGGAGAACACGCATACCACTAGAGCAAAAGGCCTTAGGAATCATCTGAATTACTTTAAGAAAGCATTATGGAATTACAATACTTAAAACGTACACCATGTTACAACATATAAGCAATGCATAGCAATGTTCATTAAAGCTTGAGACAGACACTAGTGTACGTGTTTTAACAGTTTTACTAGAGAATGAAGAAACGATGTTTAGTTAGATAAAACCAGTAAGTCATTAGGCTGGGCACTATAAGGTCGGTCGATCAAGAGGTCGGCGGAGGTCGCCTTGTAGCAGGTTTGTCGGTCGAGGTCGACCTTTAGGACTTTTGGGTCGTCTGCTAGACCTAGGTCGAGTGGTGTATGTGTGTGTATTTAATTAATTAAAATTTATTTTTATGAGGTATGTTTTTTGTAGTGTAGGTCGTCTTGTAATAATAGAAAATCGTCTATAAGTTGCTGGAGAGAGAAAGCTGATGTGACAGAAAAAATAAAGATCGTTGATGGTCTCTGTAGTGACCAACCTTATATGTTTATCTAATGATTCATATATGACCAATAACCATTCTAACAAGAAATTTGGGTGCAATGCATTACCCTCGGCATCTCCTGACATTTGAAAATTATAGAGACCGTTAGATTGTCGGCTTTTCTTTGATGGTTAAAACCTAGGTCTATAATTTAGTATCTTATATATACTATTGAATGAAAATAAACGAAACTATATATGAATCCCAATGAATGTTTTGTGCTCATTGGTTGTATTTAAAATGAATAGAAACATATTAAACGGATCTCTAACACTTACGCGTACACATTTTTCTTTTCATAAAAATGGGTAAAATATATGCCACGTAGGATTATCTGCTTACATCAGACACTAGTGGGGCCAAAGGTGAATGGAACGATCCCAAGGAAGTGATACCGAATAATTCTTGTAGTACTCACCTCCTCATTTGGTAACTGTCCTTTGCATTTACTCTCTCTATCCCAATAACATAATATAACGAGGCGTGCTCACACCCGTGTGTTGCACCGGGTTTGGTCTTTGAAAAAAATATGATTGTTACTTATATGAATCATTGTTAAATTCATACCTTTTACTTTTATCACGTATTGCATAATTTTATACCTGTGCGATACACAGAGTTTGTACCTAATTCTTTACTACGTAATTTTGGTGTAAATTATTGAGGTATAAGTATGATGGTGCATATAATTAAAATGTGCCGCGTAATTTATGTTTATGTAGATAGTTATAAAATAAATTGAGTTAAAGGAAGGTTAAACACATACGGGTTTTTCAAAATTATGGTTTTTGAGATTGTGTAAAGATGTAATTGAGTACAACTTAGTAGCTACTCGCATTTGGCTATAATTTAAAGATTTTGTGCATAAAATTATACCTTGGCACAACTTTTGAATCGTGAGACCCTTTATGCATAACAATAACATAATATGTTAAACATTTAAGTGAACACGATAATTATTAAAAAGTTTCATTTATTTTTCTTATGACAATACTAAATATATCTCTTTAGAAGCCTAATACATATAAGAGATCCGGTAACATTTAAATGTAAGCTTTACGAATTACTTTTTTCGATATTATGTTGTTGATCTACTTTTTGTTTTAAGGGGTCGAATAAAACATTCCTCAAATAAATGGATCTTTCAAAAGCTCTTTGGAACACATTATTATCCTAAGAATTACTTTTTAGTTTATAATCAAGTGTAATTCATATTAATATAAAATCAAATCATTTTTTTGTATGACTAAATATACAATGATAAAGTGATAATGTGGGTGTTAAACAAAAGTAAATGCATGCAAGTGACATTTTATGGCATTTATTCAATCAATAAATAAAACGTAGAGTTAATTTCATAATTCGTCCCTAATGTTTGTCGGGTATAACGGATTTAGTCCCTCCGAAACTTTTTTAACGGATCCAGTCCCCAAACTTTTGACCCGTATCGGGTTTAGTCCCTCTGACTAACTTTTGTTAGTCAATCCCGTTAAGTGGGGGGTATTTTCGGCTGTTATACCCTCTTAGGGTTCATCATCTTCATCATCTTCTTCCTCCCACACACACAAATTAGTGTTTCAATTCACACACCCCAATCAAGATGAGTTCATCATCTTCTTCCTCATACCGACGCTACAATCAAGATGTTAGTAACAAAACCCATTGTGACTGCAAACCTCCACACCCTATTCCCATTCAAACTGCTTGGACCACTGATAACCCTGGTAGAAGGTTTAGAGGATGCCCAATTCGTGACAAATCAAAGAAGTGTGGTGTTTATGGGTTTTTGGATCTTGAACTTCCTAGTGACTACTACAAAGGTTTGGTTTATTCACTACATGAGGAGAACAAAGCATTGAAGAGGATGAACAGGATGCCTGTTGGTGTGATGGATGGCACAAGTGGGGTGGTTTCCAACAACTCATTCGGTGAGAAGCATTTGAAGTCTGAATTCACTTTTATTAAGTCAAAATTCAAAATTTATGATAGGATATTGTTAGTAGTGTGTTTTTGTGTATTGTTCTTGACTTTGGTAACAATGTATGACATTGTAATGTAACTGGTTTGAATTGAATAAAATGTTTGTGAGGGGTAACTACTGAAGGAGTATTGGAGATTATGGTTTGGAAATGTAGCTGACATAGGTATAGCCCCACATTTTCCCTTATAAATAGGCAATAACCCTAATATCATTTTCACCCTCACCCTAGCCGTTTTCACTTACTTCTCTGTTGATCAATATGGACAAAGGCAAAGGCAAAGTACCAGGTAAGTCTTTTTGCTATTCTTATTGTTTGTTAATCCTCACTGTTAATCATTGATAGGATATGTTGTAATGTGGGGTCTTCTAAATCCTTAGTTCCTCCATTTGGGTCACCTGAAAGGCCAAGGCCTGATGTTACCCCAAGGATTGCTGAAAGCTTTAAGAGTCGACCCTGCAACCCAGAATTGATAAGGATGTATGGGTATCAAAGTACTGATGAGTATTATGCTGATTATGATTACTGGAACACATAGGTGCAAGATGAAAGTACTGATGAAGAAGATGAGGATGAGGTCATGACCACCAAGGATGATGACCCTGCCACCCAGAAGCTTGTTGTGAACCACTCCCTTTTTTTACTATTGCAGCCTCTTGAATTGTGACCAACCTGCTTACACGATTTGCAAGTAACACTCTTTCCTGTCTTTGTCAGCTTCTTAGACTTCATCATTTCATCTGCAAGCTCAGCTGCACTCTTTTTCCTTTTCTTAGAGGGTCTGCCAATCTGTGGGTGAGGTTTTGGTGGGATAATGGTTGTTGGCACATCTGATTTCTTCCAACCCTGTGGTCCATTCACTGGA
>BQNB010051460.1:7572-40978 GCA_026074375.1 Tanacetum coccineum | reverse complement strand
TAAGGCCAAGGAACAAAAAAAGAAGAGATTGTCGTGGTTAGAGACTTTCCAGAGGTATTTCCGGATGACCTATCAGGATTACCACCTATTCGAGAAATCGAATTTCGTATTAAGTTAACCCCTAAAGCAATACCAATCACGAAATCTCCCTATCGCTTGGCACCTTCTGAAATGGAGGAGTTGTTGGGTCAACTCAAGGAACTCCAGGACAAGGGTTTCATTCGACCAAGCTCGTCGCCTTGGGGAGCACTGGTATTATTTGTTAAGAAGAAGGATGGTTCCTTTAGAATGTGCATTGATTATAGAGAGCCGAACAAGTTGACCATTAAGAACCATTATCCACTCCCTAGGATAGACGATATGTTCAATCAACTTCAAGGATCATAATACTTCTCTAAGATAGATCTTAGGTCTAGATATCACCAGCTAAGAGTGAATGAGGATGACATTCCAAAGACTACGTTTAGAACTCATTATAGACATTTTGAGTTCACAATAATGCCCTTTGGTCTGACTAATACAGGAGCGGTATTTATGGATCTGATGAACCGAGTGTGCAGGCATTATCTAGACAAGTTTGTGATAGTGTTCATTGGTAATATTTTGGTTTACTCTAAGACCTAGGAAGAGCATGAATTTCACCTAGGGTTAGCCTTAGAATTGCTCAAGAAAGAGAAACTGTTTGCTAAGTCTTCCAAGTGCGAATTCTGGTTGCGAGAAGTACAGTTTCTTAGACATGTGATTAATAGAGATGGTATTCATGTAAAGATTGAGGTTGTTAAGAATTAGGAAGCCCCTATAACTTCGTCTGAAGTTTGTTCATTCTTAGGACTGGCAGGCTATTATTGTCGATTCATAAAGAACTTTTCTAAGATTGCTAAATCCCTGACCATTTTGACTCAGAAGAGTAAGACATTTGACTGGGGTGAGGAACATGGGGTGGCATTTCAAACTTTGAAGGACATGTTGTGTAATGCTCCTGTTCTAGCTCTCCCTGATGGATCGAAAGACTTTGTGGTATATTGTGATGTGTCCGGCTTAGTACTAGGTTGTGTGTTAATACAAAGAGGTAATGTGATAGCATATGCATCTAGGCAGTTGAAAATCCATAAGAAGAATTACACCACCCATGACTTGGAACTGGGTGCGGTTGTGTTTGCCCTTAAGATTTAGAGACATTATTTGTATGGGACAAAGAGTGTCATATATACCGATCATAAGAGTCTCCAATACATCTTTAGCCAAAAGGAACTAAACATGCATTAGCGATGCAGGATAGAGCTATTCAGTGACTATGACTGTGAAATTCGCTACCATCCTGGTAAGGCGAATGTAGTAGCCGATGCACTAAGTAGGAAAGAGAGAGTGAAACCTAAGAGTGTTCGATCTATGAATATGACCCTTCAGTCGAGTATCAAGTGTAAGATACTAGAGGCTTAGGAAGAGGCATCTGATGAGTCTATAGGATTGCAGAAAGGACTAGATGAGATGATAGAATATAGGAGCGATGGAGCATTGTATTACCTGGATCGAATATAGGTTCCTTTGAAGGGTGATGTGAGAACCCTGATAATGGATGAAGCCCATAAGTTGAAGTACTATGTATACCCAGGAGCTGATAAGGTGTATTATGACCTTAAAGATATGTATTGGTGGCCGGGAATAAAGAAAGATATAACTGTTCATGTTAGTAGGTATTTGACTTGTTTGAAGGTTAAGGCTAAGCATTAGAGGCCATCTAGCTTGCTACAAAAACCTAAGATCCCTGAATGGAAATAGGAAAGGATAGCAATAGATTTTGTAACTAAGTTACCAAGGACTAGTAGTAGGCATGACACAATATGGGTCATTATGGACCGATTGACTAAGTCTGCTCATTTTCTACCTATGCGTGAGGACTATAAGATGGATAGGTTAGCTAGACTCTATCTGAATGAGATTGTAGCTAGGCATGGTGTGTCGATCTCGATCATATCAGATCATGATAGTCGTTTCACCTTGAGGTTTTAGCAAACAATGCAAGAGGCATTAGGAACTAAGTTAGATATGAGTATGGCTTACCACCCTCAGACCGATGGTCAGAGTGAGCGTACTATCCAGACTTTGGAAGACATGCTTAGAGCATGCGTCCTAGACTTTAGGGGAAGTTGGGATGTTCATCTTCCATTAGTAGAGTTTTCGTATAACAACAATTACCATTCTAGTGTGAGATGTACGTCGTTTAAGGCTTTATATGGTAGGAAGTGTTGTTCATCGATTATATGAGCATAACTTAGAGAGGGACAATTGATAGGCCTTGAGTTAGTGCAAGAAACCACTAAGAAGATCTCGCAGATTAAGGATAGACTTAAGGCTGCGCGTGATCATCAAAAAAGCTATGCCGATAAGAGGAGAAAACCCTTAGAGTTAGTGTAGGTGAGTATGTCTTGCTCAAAGTATCACCTTGGAAAGGTGTGGTACGCTTTAGGAAGAAGGGGAAATTAGCACCTAGGCTCACTGGACCATTTGAGATCACTGGGAGGATCGGTCCAGTGGCCTATAGACATTGGTTGTCTGAGGAATTGAATGGTGTTCATGACACGTTCCACGTGTCGAACCTTAAGAAGTGTTTGGCTGATCCAACACTGCAAGTACCCTTGGATGAAATCCAAGTTGATGCTACGTTGAATTTTGTGGAAGAACCTATGGAAATCTTAGAGAGAGAGTTTAAAAACCTTAAGCGGAGTAGAATTGCCATCGTCAAGGTTCGGTGGAATTCAAAACGTAAACCTGAATTCACGTGAGAGCGTGAGGATCAAATGAGACTTAAGTATCCGCATCTGTTTCATTTTGTCAGTAGTTGAATTTCAGGGTCGAAATTCTTTTTAAGGGGGGTAGATTGTAACCCTTGCCCTTTTGTTAGATTTTAATGTTTTAGTTTAGTCCTTTGACTAATTGACCTTTGTCAGTTTTGTTAGAACAAGTACCGTGTTGACGATGGTGAATAAATGTGATTGTGGTTATTTTATGAGTATGATTCTTGTGTTAATCCTCTTTATAAGATTTTATATGTGTTGATCGTATTCCGGGAGGTTTGTCCCGTGTATAGCTTGAAATGCCAAAAATGAGTTTCGACACGTCCGTTAATGTTCAAAATGAGTTTTGGGAGGTGTAAATTGGAAATATGTCGTGTAAATACTCTAAGTTATGAGGAAATTTTTTTTAAGTGAATAAAAATACTAGGAACCTTCGAAAAATATTTTAAAGACGCGGTTTTTGAGTTTTAAGTGAAACCGACACAAAAAGGATCAACCCGAGCCCTTAGGATACCCTATCCGCGGTTCAAGTCTTGTAGGGGACAAGATGGCATTTTTTTTAGCAACAATGGTCCTTGGTGGGTACAAACCTTGTCTTATATCACTTTGTTTTGATCCTATTTCAAACATATATTTCACAAAATAAACACACACTTTTTTCTTTCTCTCCCTTGCTTCGTCCGACCTAAAACACACACACACACACACACTAAAAAATTTGAAACTTGATCAAAAACATGAGAATTTGAGTACTTCCGAGTTGATTCTAGTGTTCTGGTTACAGTTTAAACTACGTTTGGGTAGTCAGTTCGCGTTTGTTCTCGCTTTTCAAAACCCTCTTTGTAAGTTTTATAAATCTTGATTTAACTTGTACTTTTAAGTGTTAAATGATGCATAGAAGCTAGTTGTACGGTGCGTTTGTTAAAGATCGAACACAAAAATTTTACAAAAGATTATTAAGGGTGCGAATGGTTCGAATAAGAAAGAAAGAAAATAAGGGTTTTGTACTTCTATTGTCGTGGTCGTAATGGTTGAAAAACATTTATTTTCTATGTAGCTTATTTTGGATATTGGATTATTTGGCTTATTTATAAGCATTTGTGGACTTATTTTGGGCTTATTAGCTCTCGGCAATTTAAAAGTATATAAGAGAAGTATTTTTGGATATTTACCTCGTATGTCGTGTATTTATGGACTATTTTGATAGCTTATGGTGATAGTCAAATATACTACGTAGCTTATTAGCTTATTTAAAACCTTATTATAGTTATTTGGGAGCTTATGAGCTCACGGCCCAAATAAGCCCAATAAGCCGCGACTTATTAAGAGCTTATTGTGCTTCGGATTATTTTGTTAGTTATTGTTTTGGGCTTATTTCTATTAGCGGGCTTTAGTATTGGGCCTAATATATATATTATACGTATGGATATCTTAATGGATCCTTATTGGGCCTTAAAGCCCAATAAGCAAAAACTAGTCGTTTTATGAGTTTTGACGAACTTTTAGAAATTGGAGCATACTTATGAAGTGATATTGAAAGTTGAATTGGGAAAAATGCTTTGATAAACGTAGCGAGAAATAATTTTGGCATTTTGTCGGAAAATGGTAAATTGTGGAAAATGATTGAAATTAAGGTTTAAAAACCTTGGAAAACGTGGTATAAACAAACAGGTCATGTCGAAATTTTGTAAAAAGTCTATACTTAGAATTTTTACTCAAAACGTGATTTTACGATAAAATAATAAAATATTATTATTTTAATACGTCGACTAAAAGACGAAAAATATATTTTTACGAAACTTTCCTAAAATGTTTAGCATAAACAAACATTTCATTTCTTATAATTTAAATAATAAATTAATGGTAACTAAGAGTGCCGAACGGATTTACCGAAGTATATTTTGAATGACTATTATTTATTATCTTATAATACTTATCTATTTTACGTAAATAGTATGAGTATATTATACTAAAGTATGAATTGAAGTATGTTATTTTGATATAAGTTGTCAATCATCACACCAATGAAAACGTTAAGGATGACCGTACAACGCGCTTCTGACCCCTATGCATCAAACCTAAAAACTGTTTTGGAAATAAATGTCTAAGTGGAACATTAATTGTACTAGGTCGTGTTCGGACATCGTTGCATTTTCTTGTGTGATATTAAGTTTGCTGCTAGACACCTTTGCTTGAGGTGAGTTCTCGTAGCCCCATTTTTAAATGCTTTTCCTTTGAGGGAAAATGATACTCAAAAACTGTTTTGAACTGTTTTCTGTACTGTGCAAAAGTTGTTTTGTTTTGGGGACAATGTTATGTGTTTATGACTGCTATGTGAATGACATGAGTTTTGATTGAATATGATATGCGAAACTTTCAGTGTGGGTCGTTTATGATATGATGTGTAGCTCTGTTATAGCATGTGTTAATACAAATAATGTCTAAAAACATTATTTATATTTTTCGACCTCTCAATGTTTTGATAATAACAAAATGTAAAAACGTTTACGATTAAATTAAACGTTTACAAATTATTAATCGTAAAATTCCATTTCTAAGATTAGTAATCACTTAAGGTATGAACAAACAAATCATTAAGCATGATTAGTGATCAAGAAAATATTTTTCACTTATCCATTACATTTTTACAAAAGATTTTCACAAAATTAATTATACAAAATATTTTCTAATTAAAAGAAAAGTTTTACTAAAAAACTTAAAATTTGAAATTTAAATTTTCTCTCCAAAACGAAAGCTTCTATACCAGATACAACCTTTCCCACAAAAAGACAAAAAAGGGAGCTGAGTCTACCTGGCGGCCCCTTATACATCTAGGACCGCCGGGACCGCCGTTATTTACCGTTGGATTTTCCTGCCTATAAATACTGCTCCATCCCTTGCTGAAAATCAGACCTCTTTGCACGAATTTTCTCACACTTCTTTCTCTCTCTAAAAACCTTCTTTCTCTCACTAAATATCTTGATCACTAACATCTCTTGATCTTGTTTCAAGTGATCTAATCTCTTCTTCTCATCTCTTCCCTCTCATTCAAGTGCAAGAGAAGCACACTCATATTCGTCAAGAAACGAAGTGTTGATTAGTGATCTCTCCTCTTTTCTTCTAAGTACCAAATCTCTATTGTAATTATCTTGTGTATTTGTGTGATTCGGATAGTGTGTAAATCTGATAGTGTAGATCTAGTGATTGTGTATTGATTGTGAAGTGGTAGATTGGTTCTAGCTAAGATTAGGACTCGACATTTAGCTTAGTGTCAGAAAATAACGTAAGCGACGTGTAAACGGTTTTCTCCGCCTGAAGGAAGCTTGTTGACATAGTGAAATCTCGAGTAGGATACTCGGGGAGTGGAGTAGGGCGAAGAAGAGCTTCGTAGCCGAACCACTATAAATCTTGGTGTCTTGGTTTGATTGTTCCTTTCCTTATCTCTTCATATTATTGTCATTGTTATTTAGCTTTAGTTTAGATTGTTATATTGTTTGTTCATATTGTGAATTGGTTAAACATATAACTCGAATCTACATATTTTGTAAGCAAAGTTTTTAAAACAAAAACGAACCTGTAAACTATTTAAACCCCCCCTTTTCTAGTTTCCACAAATAGTATTAAGAGCCAAGGTCACTCAAGATTTTTAAAATATACTGTATTTTAAAGCTTGAATCGATCTATGAATTCTGACAAATATCTAGAAGGGCAGTCTATGCAAAGACCACCACTTTTTAAAAGTGATAGTTTTATTTATTGGAAAAATAGATTCGAGACATATGTTAAATCGTTAGATCTGATCTTTGGATGGTTTTACCCAACACGGGAGTTTTCAACCCATTCAACAAAATCCGGAAACCAAATTAGATGAGGTTATCCCTTTCGAAAAACAAAGTGATGATCTTAAAAAGAAACTTGCAAAAAATAACGAAGCTAAAATGGTTATTTATAATGCTTTGCCTAGAAAAGAATATGAAAGAATTTTCATGTGTAATACGGCAAAAGAAATTTGGAAAACATTGTTAATCACCCACCAAGGTAATAGTCAAGTCAAAGATAATAAGATCGACCTTTTGGTTCAACAATATGAACAATTCGTCATTTTCGAAGACGAATCTATAGATAGTGCTTTTGCTAGATTTAATACCATTATTACTAGTCTAAAAGCTCTTGATGAAGGTTATTCTAGCAAGAACTACGTTAGGAAATTTCTCAAGGCTCTACATCCTAAATGGAGAGCAAAGGTCACAACAATTGAAGAGTCGAAAGACTTAACATCACTATCTCTTGATGAACTTATCGGGAACCTCAAAGTTCACGAAATGATCATCAAGAAAGATTCTGAAATAGTCAAAGCAAAAGTTGAAAGGAAATCTCTTGCTTTAAAGGCTAAGAAAGAATCTAGTGATGAAGAGTGTTTGACTTCCGGAAGTGAAGACGAAGAATACGCCATGGCGGTAAGAGACTTCAAGAAGTTCTTTAAGAGAAGAGGTAGATTCGTGAGACAACCTCGGAACGACAAAAAAACATTCCAAATAAGCCATGATGATAAGAACGGTAAAAGTGATAGAAAATGCTTTAGATGCGGCGACCCGAATCATCTTATTAGAGAATGTCCAAAACCACCGAAAGACAAGACAAAAGAGCATTGTCAAAGTTCTTGGCTTATGTGATAGCGGTGAATGAAGAAGATGATGAGAAAGTCAATAACGAAACGTGTCTAGTAGCTCAAACATCAAGTGAGGTATGCCTTGGAGTCAACTTGGGAACCGATTAATGAGTGGATAAATAAAGGATAACGGGATTGTCCTAACACATGACGTTGTAAACCAAAAGCTTTTCAAGATACATGGCATTATACGAAGGTAATGTTATTTTTGGTAGCATCTTCGCATGTCGGTGGTAACATCATTGGAAAGGTTGTATTTCATATGACTCTCGCATAAATAGAATATCTATAGAGCTATTTGTAGATAACTTAAGATTTAACTGTTTAAGTACTAAGAACAATATGTGATAATAAATGTAAAGTAACTTTCTATGAACACGATAGTGAAATTACTAAGGACGGTAAGGTCATAGGTAGAGGCATTAGGAATAAAGGCTTATATGTGATGAAATTAGGAAATAAGCCTAAAGATAAAAATTTGTCTAGCAACGATTGATGAAAACTCCACGTTATGGCATAGGAGGGATAGGTCATACGATATGTGTATCATTCAATTGTTAAATCTAGGACATTAGTTAGAACTTACCTTAAGCTTAAGTTTTGATCAACACTTCGGTGATGCTTGCAAATTTGTGAAACAAGCTCATGCTAGTTAAAGGCTAATAATATAGTCTCAACGACTAGATGCTTAGAACTATTCATATGGATCTCTTTGGTCCATCCGTCGTACAGAGTTACGGAGGAAATCCGTACACCCTAGTCTTAGTAGATGGGATACTATAGGTATACTTGACTATTTCCTTAGGACAAAACCGAAGCATTCGATCATTCGAAATATTTAGTAAGAAAATTCAAACCTAATTAGGATGTTCATTGTTCTTTCTCTCGTCAATAAGAACCGTCCACGGTAAGGAAATTTAATAATGAGGTGCAATTTGGAGAGTTTTTGTAATGCCAATGTATTACACATAACTTCTCGATCCACGTAGACTCCTCAATCTAATGGCGTGGGTTGAAAGAAAAATAGGACACTTCAAGAAATAAGTAGGGGACTATTTTGAATGGGTGGTATCGTTCCACAAAAATATTAGTCTGTACGCTAGTAGTCACTTCACATTACTATTCTCAACCGATTCCTATATAGAGCCATTTAAGGAAACACCTACGATACTTTTAAGAGGTAGGAAACCTAATTAGATTACTTTAGAGTATTTGGAAGCATTTCTTGAGTGCTTCATTTTATACACAAAAGGACTACCTTTACAAAGTTTTTAACCCTAATTCATTATTGAAGGTTTTATCTTTTTAGGTTACTCTTAAAATAGTAAATCTACATCATCCTAAATAAATACCCTAGGAAAGTCGGAAGTAGTATCACTTAATGTTGAATTCGATGTGAAACTACCCCCCCCTCTAAGACATCACTGGTGGATGGATGACTTAGAATGAAGGAAGATAGCAATTAAGTTACCAAAAAGTAAAACTAGAAAGTGACAATGTGTATGAACTTTAGAGATTGACAAAAATAGTCAATATTAAGGGAATCTAGGAACCATCCATTAGAAATAGTCATAGGAAACTTAACCAATGAACCTTAGATCTACAAGCCCAAAACCAAAGTAACTTCTTTTGTTTTATATCAACTATAGAACCTAAGAATGTGAATGAAGCCTTAACGGATGATAGTTGGATAGTCGCTATGCAAGAAGAATTAAATCAATTCATTGCTAACGACATTTGGGAGTTAGTTCCACAACCTAGGAATATGACAATTATAGGAACTAAATGGGTGTTTAGAAATAAGTTAGAAGAGAACGGTTATTGTTTTCTCGAAATAAGGACTTAGGTTTAGTTGCTCTAAGGATATAATCAATAAGAGGGCATCGATTATGATGAAACTTACGCCTTAGTTTCTAGACTTGAGTCAATTAGGATACTATTAGCTTATGTGTGTGCTTTAGACTTTAAAGTATTCCAAATGGATGTAAAAAGTGCATTCTTAAACGGTTTTATCAATAAGGAGGTATACGTGGCACAACCTACATGATTCATTAACTTTGAAAAACCAGATCATTTTTATAAACTAAAAAAAGCTTTATATGGTCTTAAACAAGCTCTCAAAGCTTGGTATGATAGATTAAAAGCTTTCCTTATTAATTATGAATATAAAATAGGAATGGTATATAACACTCTTTTTACTAAGAAGAGAAGTTCAAGCCTCATCATTGTTCAAATATATGTCGATGACATTATATTCGGTTTGACTTGTCAAGACATGTGTGATGAATTTGCCAAAATCATGCATGACGAGTTCGAGATGAGCATGATGGGTGAATTTAACTTCTTCCTTGGATTTGCGAAATTGAAACAAAATGGAGATGGTTATTTTCTTTAATCAATGCTAAATATATTAAAGAAATGCTTAAAGAAATTGGCTTCTTAGAGAATCCTAAACCAATGAAATACTCTATGTCCTTCGATTCCAAACTCACGTAAGACAAAGAGTGTGATGTCACTAGATAGATACAAAGTATCAGAGGCATGTTAGGTAGTTTATTATACCTAACGGCAAGTGGGCCTGATATCATGTTTAGTGTCTGCCTTTGTGCCCGCTTCCAAGAGGCTCCCAAAACCTCTCACCTTGAAGCGGTTAAACGTATCTTCTGATACATTAAAGGCACTACACACTTAGGATTATGGTATCCTAAGGGGACCGGCATAAAAAAAGTAGTATATGTCGACTCTGATCATGCGGGAGATTATGTGGATCGAAAGAGCACTAGCGGTATTCGTACATTCGTGGGATGTTGGTTGACATCTTGGTTCTCGAAGAAACAAAACGCTCTTGCTATATCCACTACAGAAGCCGAATATGTAAGCGTCGGAAAGGCATGTCAACAAGCACTATGGATGAAACAAGCTCTTATCGACTTCAACGTTCGACTCGACGACGTCTTGATCATGTGCGACAATAAAGGCGCGATTGACCTTAGCAAAAAATCGGTGCAACATTCTCGAACCAAACACATCAAAATTCGTCACCACTTTCTTCGTGATAATGTCCAGAAAGGACATATCTCAATCGAAAAAGTACCATTCGTTGACAACATCGCTGACGTTCTTACGAAACCCCTTAAACGTGAACTCATTACTATCTACGTCTTGGTTTAGGAATGATGGAACACATTCCATAAATCATACTAGTCCGCTTCTCTTTCTTTTATCTCAATTCTAGTCCGTGTTCCATTCTGTGTCATGACAACTTAAATACTTCATTCGAAGTACCTTAAGCATTTTTAATTCGCGAAATGCAAACTAAAATGTCACTCATATTTATAATTTTTTTTTCAAAAACTGAGTCCAAAACCCCTCACCGAGGGCGGCCCCCATACCCTAGGCGGCCCCCTAATATATCTGGGACCGCCAGGCGATATGGGACCGCCATCAGCAGATACTAAAATTGAACACTTAACTTAAAAATTTTCAAAACACAAAACAAATTACCCCTTCTTTCTCTGCAAGTGAAGAACACGAAACATATCTACACTCAAAAAAACTCAAAATAACCACCTAAAACTATAATTAAAGATACAAATCAACACCTAAAAATCACTCAACAACATCTTAAAAGTTCATCAACTATTCTAAGTCATTTATTTATTTTATTCAATTTGAAGTATAGGGGTTCATGATGAACAACAAAATTTAAAATTGGGAATTTTTCATTTTTCTTTACAATTTTGTAAATTAAGACTTACTAGGTTACATGCTATAACTATTAAGCTTCCTATCGATAGGATTTGCATATATTAGTGAATTTGTTGATAATTGATTTCGAACCAAAAACTATTTATTTTCTTATTACTATCGTTAGGAACATAATGAATTGGGTTATGGCATTGTCAATACAACTAAAATATTTTCAAAAACAAATGCTTATATGCTTCTCTTGGAACAAATTTCAAGGTACATAATTCATATGTATTCTTCGACTTGTTTGGATGAGCAAAATCAAATTAAAGAGCGTTTGGGGTTAACTCTTCGGATTTTATCTCTAGGTCGAGTAAATCGTTACTCCACATTTGTTACATCTAGGCACACACTAGGCATGAACTCAAAATATCAAAACATATGTAAGATATTAAAGTGTGATTTGATTGTTTTATTTTATGTAACAATGTCTCCAATTACCTCACTAGATCATCAAAAGACCCAAAACTACATTCCACTCATATCAAATGAATTTAATCAACCCCTAAGAAACACAATTGCAAATCTTTAAAAACGATACTTTCATGAGGGTAGGGTAGTGAGTCAAAACTTTGAAAACATGAGTCATATCGTTTGCTAAGTTTGAAATAATAGCTTTGATTGTTTGTTAAACTTAAACAAATAAATTGTTCCTCGTTTTGTTCTCGAGTTCTATAGTCAACTAACTTTTAATTATAACTCCACGGGTCATTTTGTGGTCAACTTTGTTATACAAAGTAAGTCATTCTCTCTTACTCTTGAGGAATTTGGTCAAATTTTAAAGATACCATTCAAAGGTCATGCATCACACACCGACATGTGGTCACTCTACTACTTGTCAATAAGTGTTCCGAGTAAAGGTTGTTATAAAACCACTCCTCCGTTTCCAAGTGTCGTCAAGTCCTTCATTCAAATTCCTAGACAAGGTCAAGTCACTTGTACTAAAAACAAGAAAACCTTTGTCATCGACAAAAACGAAATCTTAACTCGCGAAATTCAACCTCATATGAAACCATAGGTTGATATCATTCGTGAAAATGCCATTTGTCTAGGAGGTCATAAGGATCATGTCTCCGCGTGTCTTTGTCATATTCTTTATTGCATTGAAACCTCCACTCGATACAATCTAGCATTCTTCATTCTCAAAAGAATGGAAAAGACTCAAAGCAAACCTAAGGAACTCTTACCTTATGGAATGCTTTTGACTAGATTGTTCAAACATGTTGTGTCTGTTTTTCCTGAGCTAGCAATTAATCTATATATCTCACATGATCGAGTCATGCATCCCCTCGCTCCTTACTATGAGCAAAATACGCGATCGAATCATGGCAAGAAAAGACCTTGTAAGTCAAATGCTATCTCCTCCTCCACCACTCTAAATCATCCATCCTCATCTCATCCGTTGGATGATCCCATTGATGAAAATGATGATGAATCATTTCATTCCAATCCTTCCTCTCCATCCCAAAACGTCTCCTCGTCCAATGATGTCTCTAGAGTCCGTCAAAACCCCCCTCATAAAAGTCAAAATTTAAACACCTATCTCTCCGAAACTATAAATCTTCAAACATACAACGAGATGCTTCACCTGGGGAAAGGTTTAAGGTTTAATTGGATCAAGGCTTCTCAAGAACATGCATGGTGGAAAAACGAAAGTGAAAATGTTGGCATAACTAGTAAGAGAATATTATTATTATTATCTTTCGTGTTTTATACATCATGTCTTTTAATATGTTATTCGGACTAGGAATGACAAATGACAAATTACATTTGACTTGGATGTTTTTCTCAATCTTATCAACGCTTTATGATTAGCAAATTTTATGAATATGACATGCGAACAATGCCACTATTGTAAATGATTTGTATTTTTTTTTTTTTTTTGTTTTTTATGCTAGATTTGGAATGCTATATCATTGCTTGAACTAGTTGATTCTTAAATTTGGTAGATGCCAAAATAACTAGTTTTAAGAAAAAGGGAAAACTGGAAATTTTCTTTCTTCCAGAAAACGGTCCCCTTAATTACCCGGCGGCCCCCCAATATATTTGGGACCGCCTGGTGATATGGGACCGCCGCCAGGGGGAATGAAAATTTTGAGTTTGCCTCTTTTTCTGTATCTTTGACCTCCTACCTACATTCTCAAGCTGTCATTTCCCTGTTTAGCTAAACCCTTTTTGGCATCCTCTTCCATCCAAACCATGCTTTGCTATGTTATACTATCTTTTTCATTATTTAAATTATTAAATTTCTAAACTTCACTACCACCCTCACCCTCTTCATCCTCTTCTTCTTCATCATTAATGTCTTGCTCAAACCACCATTCCAACTTCTCTAGAAAACCAAGAATGTCGGTAAGACAAGTATGGAAACGCAAAACATCCACTCCAAAATCATCATCTCCTTCCCAAAATGACTCACCTCCACTTCCTCCAAGAGTCTATTTACAATCTCCTTCACCACCACCATATAATCCCTTAAGAGATCAAATGATCAACAAACTCCAAAACATCTCCATCATCCTTGATTCACACACTAATCTATCTAATGCCTACATTCATGCACCACCTTCACCATCACCACAACAAAACCATCCTCCTTCTTATGCTCAAGTTGAATTTCACTCAAATTTTTGTCATTTTTGCAAGTTTTCTAGACAACAATTCTACTCTTTGAGAAATGAAATCAACTTCATTCACTTTCTTCTTACCCGTCCCATACCTCAAACTCGTGCCCCTCCAAATCAAGTGTCACCAACCTCTTCTTTTTCCCTCTTTAATTAATCATTCTCATATGATTAATCTACCCAAATAATTGATCTTTCATCTTTTGATTATGGCATATTCTACTCTTCAAGGATTCACTAGTGTAGATCTATACCTTATTATGTCTTTATGATTATCTACTTATTATTGTAATGATTCATACAAAAATTGTATGAATTTGTCTTAGCTCGTATTAGATCTAGTTTTATTGTATGTTGTATGAATGTATTAGTTGTATTTGCTATTGTATGAGTTTCTTGATTGTTGAATGAAACTCTCTTTTAGGTGACTTAAATATAATGTGTTGCTTAAAATATATTTGTCTTGCACTTGTATTTCTAACTTTGTTTTGTAGCAAACAATTTTTGTAAGATCGATCCCTTGGTATCCCGAACAAGGGGGGGCATACATCAAGGGGGAGTCTTGATATCGTTGATTTCTCTCTTCCTACAATAACTCGACGATCATCCTTTTTAAATACGATAAAAGGGAGAGAAATGGAACAAAACTCATTAATAATGTGTAACTATTAACTTTATACAAAATGAGTTTATTTTTTGTCATCATCAAAAAGGAGGAGATTGTAGCTTATTAGCTTATTTTAAAAGCTTATTATATATAATATGGAGCTTATGGGCTCACGACCCCATTAAGCCCAATAATCCGTGGCTTATTGTGAGCTTATTGTGGTTCGAGATATTTTGTTAGCTATTGATTTGGACTTATTTTTACTAATGGGCTTAGTATTGGACCTAAAACGTATTTTATATCTAGGAATAGCTTAATGGACCTCTATTAGGATTAAGGCCCAATAAGCGAATATTAGTCGTTTTATGCGTTTTAACGAACTTCTGGAAAATGGAACTTACTTATGTAATGATATTGAAAGTCGTTTTGGGGAAAAATATGGCTTGGATAAACGTTGCGAGGGATGATTTTGGTATTTTGACGGAAAATGGTGAAATTGTGGAAAAATGTTTGAAATTAAGGTTTGAAACTTTGGAAAACGTTGTATAAACGAGCGGGTCATGTCGAAATTTCTTAAAAAGTTTACACTTAGAATTTTTACTCAAAACGTGATTTTACGATAAAATAATAATATATTATTATTTTAATACGTCGACTAAAAGACGAAAAATATATTTTTACGAAACTTTCCTAAATTGATTAGCATAAATAAACGTTTCATTTCTTATAATCTAAATGATTGATTAATGATAACTAAGAGTACCGAATGAATTACCGAAGTGTATTTATAAGTGTTTATTATAAGAATTTTCTTATATACTCTACTATTATACTAAATGGTATAAGTATATATATATTATACTAAGGTATGAATTGGAAGTATGTTATCTTTTGGAACTCAGTCGTCAACCATCACGCCACTGGAAACGTTAAAGATGACCGTACAACGCGCATCTGACCTCTATGCATCAAACCTGAAAACTGTTTTGGTAATAAATGTCCAAGGGGAACATTAATTGGACTAGGTCGTGTTCGAACGTCGTTGCATTTGCTTGTGTGATATTGAGTTTGCTACAAGACACCTTTGCTTGAGATGAGTTCTCGTAGCCCCACTTTTTGAATCTTTTCCGTTGGGGAAAAATGATACTCAAATGTGTTTTGAACTGATTTTCTGAACTGTGCGAAATGTGGTTTTGTTTTTGGGACAATGTTATGTGCTTATGACTGCTATGTGAATATTATGTGGTTTGATTGTACTTGCGTGCATCGAGGTGCATGGCAATGTATGTGATTAGCATGGATTTGCTATGTTTGTGATGGTCTTGCCCTAAGTAAGTGCTCCAGCTGGTAGGCTTTAGGTGCGGGTGACTACAGAGTTGGGACTCCAAGAGCATTATATGCTGTTGTGATGACTAGCACAGGGATGCTATGTCATGGTGTATGATTAGCGGGGATGCTAAGTCATGGAATTGAAATGTTTTGCATATATTCACTGTCATATTGCACAATTGTCCAACTGTTTGAAATATTGGCACAACGACTGGGTTTTCTTCAAACCTACGAGCTCACCAACATTTTTGTTGACCTTTTCGAGTATCATTTTCAGGTGAAGTTAATGATCAGTAAGGTTGTGATGCGAGCTAGCAGACTTTAAGAGTATCCTGTATGGATCATGTATTGAGAGGTCTTGCATTTGGTGTTTGTTTTGACTTAGTACTTTGAGGTTTTGGTTCAAGACTAGTATGGACCCCTGTGTGGGCTTTTGGTTGTAATAATTGGCGACTATTTGATGTGTTCTTGTTGGGACTTCACTCAAGTCTGTACTTGAGGTCGAAGATCATCATGACACTTTTCATTAATGCATTTTAGATTTCTCTATTTTGTATCTTGTGTTATGATTGATCATTCTTCGTCGCATACTCGTGTTTCCGCCTATGTCGGGGTGTGACAGATTGTTAATCAGAACCAAGGTTATAGAGAACTAGGTCGTTTGGCCTAGACTATAACCTAGGAACCCTCATATAGTTGCATAATAGGATCTATGTATGCCTATTACTTGCTTTGCGCGTACGTATCGTCTATCGTATTAGTTAAGCCAATCATTGAAATGTGTGAGCTCAATATTGAATACAACTGGGAAAGGATACGGGTATAAATACGGTGGCCAACGTAGTTATAAACGTATCATGACTCATGTGTATTTAGTAATATCGTTCACACAAATAGGTGCTGACACCTTAGGACCATATTATGCGTATTATAGTATATTAAGTTATTTTATATATATTAACCTTCCAGCCTACCTAACGTTACCTAACGTTACCTATGTCCTCCCTCGTGTAGATAAATTGCGCCAAGAATGATGGAACACGAAGGCTGGTCTGGCAACTACAGCACACGAGGAGGAAGGACAGGTAGACAGACTGGTAGAGGAGGTGGTAGAACTAGAGGTTGATATGGTAAACCGGGTAATGATGGGATTGATGGTCAAGGTGGCTAAGTGGGTGGTCAAGGTACTAAGGTGAATGATGGTGTTGACGGAGTTCCCGACTTCTCCAATATTAATTGCACAACAAACTGCAGAAACTACTACCATACGTAGCTCAAGTAGGCAACCAATGTAGAAATCAGGGGAATAATAGGAATCAAAACGGTGATGTCATCAATGACAACATCCAGGGCGATGTTAGGAATGTCATTGAGAATAACGATCGTAGGGGTTGTACCTAAAGGAGTTCTTAGCTTGTAACCCAAAAGAGTATGATGGTAAGGGAGGTGCTATAGCTTACACCCTATTGGCGTCAAAAGATGGAGTCAGTTCAGGATATGAGTAGATGTGGAAATGACCAAAAGGTAAAGTACACTGCTGGTTCATTTGTTGGTAAGGCTTTAAGTGTGGCAACTCTCAGGATCTTCACACACGAAGCCGTGAGGTTGCTGTTGGTATGGCTTGGGAAGGCTTTAAGACTTTAATGAGGGAGGAATTATGCCCGAGTAATGAGATGCAAAAGTTAAAAACTGAGTTGTGGAATCACGATATGGTCGGGGTTGGCCATGTTGCGTATATTGAAAAATTCCAAGAGTTGGCTAGGTTAGTTCCTCATTTAGTAACCCCGGAAAACAAAAGGATAGGTGTACGTTGTAGGGCTTGCCCACAGATCCGAGAATGGTGGCTTGGTAACAGAGCCTACGGGACCATTCAAAAGGCTCTGCAGATTGCTGTGCACACTGAATTGATGAAAGCCATAAGAATGGATCAATAAAAAAGAACCCTGAGAAGAGACGAAATAAGGAAGAACCTAGCAAGGATAGGAATGGGAGAGATGATAACAAGAGAACTAAGACTGGAAATGCTTTTGCTACAACCACAAATCCTGTTAGGAGAGAGAACACAAGTACGGCACCCAAGTGTACCACCTGTAACTTTTACCATCCACCTAAGGCACCCTGTCGCACTTGTTTCAACTGTAACCGCCTAGGAAATCTTGCTAAGGATTGTAGAGTGGTGCCTAGGAATGTGAACCCAGTAAATGCTAGGAATCCAGCAGCTGCTCGTGGAGTATGCTTTAAGTGTGGAGGTACTGATCATTACAAGTTAACATGTCCTAGGTTGAACCGAGCATAAGGGCCAGGAGTAAACCGTCCAAACCATGCTTTAGCTATTGATGGGGGTCAGGGTCGTAGGAACAACGGTAACCAGGCACGTGGGAGGGCATTTATGTTGGGAGCAGAGGAAGCTCGCCAGGACCCGAACATCGTGACGGGTACGTTCACTTTGAACAATCATTATGCCACAACCTTATTTGACTCTAGTGCCAACTATAGCTTTGTTTCCACTACTTTTCTACCTCTGTTAGGCACAGAGCCTAGTAATTTAGGATTTAGTTATGAGATTGAGATAGCTAGCGGGCAGCTAGTAAAAATCGATAAGGTCATTAAGGGTTGCAAACAAGAAATAAATGGCCACGTGTTTGACATTAATTTGATACTGTTTAGAAGCGGGAGTTTTGATGTGATCATAGACATGGATTGGTTGTCTAACCACAAGGCTAAAATAATTTGTCACGAGAAAGTAGTTAGAATACCCCTAATAGATGGCAAGGTGCTTAGAGTGCTAGGAGAAAGACCAGAAGAGAAAGCGAGACATTTAATGAGTGCTAAGGCCAAGGAACAGAAACAAGAAGAGATGGTCGTGGTGAGAGATTTTCTTAAGGTATTTCCGGATGACCTATCTAGATTACCCCTTATTCGGGAAATCGAATTTTGGATTGAGTTAGTCCTTGGAACAATACCGGTCGCGAAATCTCTCTATCGATTAACACCTTCTGAAATGAAGAAGTTGTCGGGTTAACTTAAAGAACTCCAAGATAAGGGTTTCATTCGACCAAGCTCATCGCCTTAGGGAGCACCAGTATTATTTGTGAAGAAAAAAGATGGGTCATTTAGGATGTGTATTTATTATAGAGAGTTGAACAAGTTGACCATCAAGAATCGTTATCCACTCCCTAGGATAGATGGCCTATTCGATCAGTTACAAGGATCGCAATACTTCTCTAAGATATATCTTAGGTCCGGATACCACCAACTAAGAGTGCATAAGGATGACATTCCAAATATCGCGCTTAGAACTCGTTATGGACATTTCGAGTTCACTGTAATACCCTTTGGTCTAACTAACGCACCAATGGTATTTATGGATCTGATGAACCGAGTGTGTAGGCCTTATCTAGACAAGTTTGTGATAGTGTTCATTGATGACATATCGATTTACTCTAAGACTCGGAAAGAGCATGAAGTGCACCTAGGGCTAGTCTAAGAATTACTCAAGGAAGCGAAACTGTATGCTAAGTTTTCTAAGTGCGAATTCTAGTTGCGAGAAGTACAGTTTCTTGGTCATGTGATTAATGGAGATGGTATCTATGTAGACCCTAGTAAGATTGAAGCTGTTAAGAATTAGGAATCCCCTAGAACTCCATCTGAAGTTCATTCATTTTAAGATTGACAGGGTATTATCGTTGGTTCATAGATAACTTTTCTAAGATTGCTAAGTCCCTGAGCATTTTTGACTCAGAAAAGTAAGACCTTTGATTGGGGTAAGGAACATGAAATGGCATTTCAAACTTTGAAGGGCAAGTTATGTAATGCACCTGTCCTAGCTCTCCCCGATGGACTAGAAGATTTTGTGGTGTATTGTGATGCATCAGGCTTAGGATTAGGTTGTGTGTTGATGAAAAGAGATATGGTGATAGCATATGCATCTAGGCAGTTGAAAATCCATGAGAAAACTACACCACCCATGATTTGGAATTGGGTGCGGTTGTGTTTGCACTTAAGATCTGGAGACACTACTTGTATGGAACAAAGAGTGTCATCTATACTGACCATAAGAGTCTTTAACATATCTTTAACCAAAAGAAACTGAACATGCGTCAACGTCGCTGGATAGAGCTCTTCAACGACTATGACTGTGAAATTCATTACCATCCTGGTAAGGCAAATGTAGTAGCTGACGCATTGAGTAGAAAGGAAAGGATCAAACCTAAGAGAATTAAATCTATGAATATGACCCTTCAGTCGTGTATCAAGGGTAAGATACTAGCGGTTCAGAAGGAGGCATCTGATGAGTCTGCGGGATTGCAGAGAGGACTAGATGAGATGATAGAACGTAGGAGCGATAGAACCTTGTACTACCTGATTTGAATATGGGTTCCTTTGAAGGGTGATGTGAGAACCCTGATAACGGATGAAGCCTATAAGACGAAGTACTCTATACACCCAGGAGTTGATAAGATGTATTATGATCTTAGGGATATGTATTGGTGGCCAGGAATGAATAAGGATATAGTTGTGTATGTTAGTAGGTGTTTGACTTGTCTGAAGGTTAAGGCTGAACATTAGAGGCCGCTGGCTTACTGCAGCAACCTGAGATCCCTGAATGGAAATGGGAGAGAATAGCAATGGACTTTGTTACGAAGATAGCAAGGACTAGTAGTGGGCATGACGCAATCTGGGTTATTTTTTTGTAGACCGGTTGAATAAGTCTGCTTATTTTCTGCCTATTCGTGAGGACTATAAGATGGATAGGTTAGCTAGACTTTATCTCAATGAGATCGTTTCTAGGCATGGTGTGCCGATCTCAATCATATATGATCGTGATAGTCGTTTCACATCAAGGTTTTGGCAATCAATGCAAGAGGCACTAGGAACCCGGTTGGGCATGAGTACGGCTTACCACCCTCAAACCGACGGTCAGAGTGAGCGTACTTTTCAGATTTTGGAAGACATGCTAAGAGCATGTGTCCTAGACTTCAGGGGAAGTTGGGATGTTCATCTTCCATTGCTTGAGTTTTCCTATAACAACAATTACCATTCTAGTATGAGATGTGCATCGTTTGAGGCTTTATATGGTAGGAAGTTTCATTCACTGATTATGTAGGAAGAAGTTGGAGAGGGACAATTGATAGGCCCTGAGTTAGTAAAAGAAACCACTGAGAAGATCTCGCAGATTAAGGATAGACTTAAGGCTGCGCGTGTCGTCAGAAAAGCTATGCCCATAAAAGGCGAAAACCCTTTAGAGTTCAGTGTAGGTGAGTATGTCTTGCTCAAAGTGTCCCCTTGTAAAGGTGTGGTACGCTTTGGAAAGAAGGGGAAATTAGCACCTAGGTTTGTTGGACCCTTTGAGATCACTAAGCGGATTGGTCTAGTAGCCTACAGACTTAGGTTGCCTGAGGAATTAGATGGTGATCATGACACGTTCCACGTGTCGAACCTTAAGAAGTGTTTGGCTGATCCAACACTACAAGTGCCTTTGGATGAGATCCAAGTTGATGCTAAGTTAAGTTTTATGGAAGGACCTGTGGAAATTTTAGAGCGAGAGTTCAAGAAGCTTAAGCGGAGTAGAATTGCCATCGTCAAAGTTCGGTGGAATTCGAAACGTGGACCTGAATTCACGTGGGAGCGTGAAGATCAGATGAGAGTTAAGTATCTGCACCTGTTTAGCTTTAGTACTGGTTAAATTTTGAGGGCGAAATTCTTTTTAAGGGAGGTAGAATGTAACCCTTGCCCTTTTGTGAGATTTGAATGTTCTAAATTAGTCCTTTGACTTTTTGACTGTTGTCAGTTTCATTAGAACTTGTACCGTGTTGATGGTGGTGAATTAGTGCGATTGAGGTATTTTATGTTTATATTGTATATAATAATTCTTTTTAGAGGGTTTTATTATGTTGATTACGTTCCGGGAGGTTTGTCCAGTGAATAGCTTAAAATGCCGAAAACAAGTCCTGACACGTTTGTTAATGTTCAAAATAAGTTTTGGGAAGTTTAAATGTAAATATATCGTGTAAATATTGTAAGTTCTTGGTTAAGTATTTTTAAGACTAATAAAAATATTAAGCAACTTCGGGTGATATGTAAAAGTCGAGGTTTTTGAGTTTTAAGAGAAACCGACACAACCCTCCTAGGATCCATATCCGGTTCGAACCAACAAGGGGACAACATGGCTTGTTTTTAGGTTCCTTTGTCCTAGCATGGGTACATGTATTCTTGTCTTAACCTAAAACACACATAGTGCATGAACCTTGGAAATCATTTCTCTCTTTCTTTCTTTCTTTTTGGTTCGGCCCGAGAAGTACAGTTTCTTGGTCATGTGATTAATGAAGATGGTATCCATGTAGACCCTAGTAAGATTGAAGCTGTTAAGAATTGGGAAGCCCCTAGAACTCTGTCTGAAGTTTGTTTATTTTTAAGATTAACAAGGTATTATCGTCGGTTCATAGAGAACTTTTCTAAGATTTCTAATCCATGACCTTTAGCTCAAAAGTAAACATTTGTACTGGGGTTAGGAACAGGAAAGGGCATTTTAAACTTTAAAGGACAAGTTGTGTAATGCACCTGTTCTAGCTCTCCCTGATGGACCAGAAGATTTTATGGTGTACTGTGATGCCTCGGGCTTAGGATTAGGTTGTGTGTTGATGCAAAGAGGTAAGGTGATAGCATATGCATCTAGGCAGTTGAAAATCTATGAGAAAAACTACACCACCCATGATCTGGAATTTGGTGCGGTTGTAAGTTTGCACTTAAGATCTGGAGACACTACTTGTATGGAACAAAGAGTGTCATCTATACCGACCATAAGAGTCTTCAGCATATCTTTAACCAAAAGGAACTGAACATGCGTCAACGTCGCTGGATAGAGCTTTTCAGTGACTATGACTGTGAAATTCGTTACCATCCTGGTAAGGCGAATGTAGTAGCTGACGCATTGAGTAGAATGGAGAGAATCAAACCTAAGAGAATTAGATCTATGAATATGACCCTTTAGTCAAGTATCAAGGGTAAGATACTAACAGCTCAGAAGGAGGCATTTGATGAGTGTGCGGAATGTATGAGGACAGATGAGATGATAGAAACAGGAGCGAGGAGCATATAACTAACATGGATCGAAAATGGGTTCCATTGAACGTGATGTAAACCTTGATAATGGATGAGGCCCATAAGTCGAAGTACTCTGTACACCTAGGAGCTGACAAGATGTATTATGATCTTAGAGATAGGTATTGTGCCGGGATGAGAAGCATGATATAGCTATATATGTTAGTGGGTGTTTAACTTGCCTGAAGGTTAAGGCTGAGCATTAGAAGCCGACTCGCTTGCTACAGCAACCTGAGATCCCTAAATGAAAATGGGAAGGATAGCAATGGATTTTCTCACTAAGTTTACCAAGACTAAAATTCGCATGACACAATTTGGTATATTATGGACCATTGACTAAGTCTGCTCATTTTCTACCTATGCGTAAGGATTATGAGATGGATAGGTTAGCTAGACTATATCTGAATGAGATCGTTGTTGGGCATGGCATGCCGAACTCCATCATATCTGATCGTGATAGTCGATTCACATCAAGGTTTTGGCAGTCAATGCAAGAGGCATTAGAACCCGTTAGACATGAGTCGCTTACCACCCAAAGATTGACGGTCAGAGTGATGTACAATCACAAACCTTGGAATACATGCTAGAGCAATGCATCCTGGACTTCGAGGAAGTTGGATGTTCATCTCGCCTGGTTGATTTTTCCTATAACAACAGTTACCATCTAGTGTGAGAGTGTGCACCGTTTGAGCTTTATAAGGTAGGAAAAGGGTCATTCACTATTATTAGGCAGAAAGTTAGAAGAGACAATTTGATAGGCCCTAAGTTAGTGCAAGAAACCATGAGAAGATCTCGCAGATTAAGGATAGGCTTAAGGATGCACGCGATCGTCAAAAGAGTTATGCAAATAAAAGGAGAAAACCCTTAGAGTTCAGTGTAGGTGAGTATGTCTTGCTCAAAGTGTCGCCCTGGAAGGGTGTAGTACACTTTGGGAAGAAAGGAAAGCTAGCACATAGGTTTGGTGAACCCTTTGAGATCACTGAGCGGATTGGTGTGGTAGCCTATAGACTTAGGTTGCCTGAGGAATTGAATGGCGTTCATGACATGTTCCACGTGTCGAACCTTAAGAAGTGTTTGGCTGATCCAACACTTCAAGTGCCTTTGTATGAGATCCAAGTTGATGCTAAGTTAAATTTTATAGAAGAACCTGTGGAAATTTTAGAGCGAGAGTTCAAGAAGCTAAAGCGGAGTAGAATTACCATCGTCAAGGTTTCGATGGAATTCGAAACGTGGACCTGAATTCACGTGGGAGCGTGAAGATCAAACGAGACATAAGTATCCGCATCTATTTAGCTCTAGTACTAGTTGAAGTTCGAGGGCAAAATTCTTTTTAAGGGGGGTAGAATGTAATCCTTTCCCTTTTGTGAGATTTGAATGTTCTAATTTAGTCTTTTGACTTTTTGACTGTTGTCAGTTTCATTAGATCTTATACCGTGTTGACGGTGGTGAATTAGTATGACTGAGGTATTTTATGTTTGTATTATGTATAATAATCCTTTTTAGAGGGTTTTATTATGTTGATTACGTTCCGGGAGGTTTGTCCTGTTAATAGCTTGAAATACCAAAAACGAGTCCCGACATGTCCGTTAATGTTCAAAATGAGTTTTGGAAGTTTAATTGGAAATATTTTCGTGTAAATATTGTAAGTTCTTTGAAAAGTATTTTTAAGACTAATAAAAATATTAAGCAACTTCGGGTGATATGTTAAAGTAAAGGTTTTTAAGTTTTAAGAAAAAGCGACACAAAACGAACCAAACCGAACCCTCCTAGGATCCATATCCGGTTTACCAACAAGGGGACAACATGGCTTGTTTTTAGGTTCCTTTGTCCTAGCATGGGTACATGTATTCTTATCTTAACCTAAAACACACATAGTGCATGAACTTTGAAATCATTTCTCTCTATCTCTTTTTTTTGGTTCGACCGAATACTCAAAACACACAAACACATACATTTTTGATAAACTTGGTCAAGAACATGAAGATATAGAAGTCTTGGGTTGATTCTAGTGTTCGGGTTATTGTATAAACTACGTTTGGGTAGTCGGTTCGCGTTCTTTCTCCTTCTTAAAAAAAAACCCTCCCCCCTTGTAAGTGTTTAAATTTTATTTAACTTGTAACTTTGGAGAGTATAATGACATAAAACCTAGTTTGTACGTGCGTTTGTTAAAATCGATCCGAAAAATGTACGAAAAGTAATATGGTTGGCCGTGTATGTTTCGACCTCAAAGAAACTGGGTTAAGGTTTTATAGTTTTATTGTCCGTGGGTTGTGATGGTATGCAAAATAATAATTTTCATTAGCTTTTTGGTTAGTGACTTATTGGCTAATTATTAAGCACTTTTAGGACTTATTCATGAGCTTAAAAGCTCACGGAAAATAAAGGCGACCAAGGGAACATGTTATTAGGTTATTATACAACTCGTATACATATTTGTAACAATTTATGTATAGCTTATTGAGAAACCTAAAAATACTAGTTAGTATATAATAACAACAAAGAAAGCTAATTATTGATTTTAGGCTTATAAACTCACGTGCCCATAAGCCCGAATAAGCCATGGTAAATGTGGTTCGAATTTATTTAATAAGCTATTATTTTGGTCTTATTTCTACTAATTGGCTTTTAGTAAAAGGGCCTAAAACGTACTTAATGTATACGGAAATCTTAATGGATCAATTATTGTCCTTAAGGCCCAATAAGCGAAAACAAAGATCTATTTAATGAGTATAACGAACCTTTAAATTGGAGCATACTTTATGAAATGAAATTGAAAGTGATTGGGGAAAATATGCTTTGAAAACATGTTCGAGAAATGAAATTTGGTATTTTGACGTAAAAGAGTAAATTATGGAAAAGATTTATGAAATTAAGGTTTAAAACTTTGGAAAACGTTGTAAGTCCACGAACTGGTAAAGTCAAAATTTTATAAAAAGTCTACAACTAATAATTTTTACTCAATAAGAATTTTACGATAAAATAATAAAATATTATTATTTTAATACGTCAAATAAAAAGACAAAAATATATTTTTACAAAACTTTCCTAAATTGAATTATCAAAATCAAAAAGATTAATTAATGATAACTAAGAGTACCGAATGGTTTACCGAAGTATATTTATAAGTGTTTATTATAAGAATTTTCTTATATTACTCTACTATTATATTAAATGGTATAAGTAAATATATTATACTAAGATATGAGTTGGAAGTATGTTATCTTTTGAAACTAAGTCGTCAACCATCATACCACTGAAAACGTTAAGGATGACCGTACAACGCGCATCTGACCATTATGCATCAAACCTGAAAAACCGTTTTGGAAATAAATGTCTAAGTGGAACATTAATTGGACTAGGTCGTGTTCGGACGTCGTTGCATTTGCTTGTGTGATATTGAGTTTGATGCTAGACACCCTTGCTTGAGGTGAGTTCTCTTAGCCCCACTTTTTAAGTCTTTTTCGTTGGGGAAAATGATACTCAAAACTGTTTTGAATGTGTTTTCTTACCGTGCGAAACATGGTTTTGTTTTTGGGACAATGTTATGTGCTTATGACTGATATGTAAATGACATGTGTTTTGATTGTACTTGCGTGCAATGAGATGCATGGCAATGTATGTGATTAGCATGGATTTGCTATGTTTTTGATGGTCTTGCCCTATGGATGGCCCCTAACTGGTAGGTTTTAGGTGCGGGTGGCCTCGGAGTTGCGACTCCAAGAGCGTTGGAATATGTTGGTGTGACGACTAGCACGAGGATGCTATGTTATGGGATTTGGAATGTGTTACATATCTTCACTGTCATATTGCACAATTGTCCACTACTTAAAATTTTGGCACAACAACTGGGTTGAAATCAAACCTACGAGCTCACCAACATTTTTGTTTACCTTTTCGAGTATCATTTTCAGGTGAAGTTAACGAATAGTAAGGTTATGATGCGAGCTAGCAAACTTTAAGAGTATCCTGTATGGATCATGTATTGAGAGGTCTTGCATTTTGTGTTTGTTTTGAACTTAGTACTTTGATGTTTTGGTTCAAGACTAGTATGGACCCATGCATGGGCTTTTGGTTGTAATAATTGGTGACTATTTGATGTGTTCTTGTTGGGACTTCACTTAAATCTATATTTGGGGTTGAATGTCATCATGACACTTTTCATTATTTCATTTTAGTTTTCTCTATTTTGTATCTTGTGTTATGATTGATCATTCTTCGTCGCATACCTGTGTTTCCGCCTATGTCGGGGTGTGACATTGTGACAACTCTTGGATTTCAAAATTGTATAAACTTGATGATGAGAACGTGTCATTGATATTTCAAGTCGAGTCTTTAATCAAAGAAAGAGATAATGTGAAACTTGAATATCAAAAGCTTATTAATTCAATGAAAATGACATGGGCTTAACATCAAAGGGAGATTATTGAATTGATTAAGAATGTCAATCAAAAGACATATGCATATGGGGATGTACAATCTAAAAACCAATATATTTTGATAACAATCTCTGAGCTAAAAGCTAATCTAAAATCAGTTGAAAAAGGGAAGAATGTGGATAATAAGTTTGATAAGTCTTCGATCTTAGAAAAACTAGTGTGTATTACACCGATTAATAAGAACAGAGATCAAAAGTCTAATTTTGTTCCTAAGATTGATGTTAAGCAAGATTTGTCAAAACCAGTCATTTCATGTTCTTCACCTAAGGTTGAAACAGGAAAAAGTAACACAAATGTCATTGCGCGAGGAATGTATCGAGTGAAAACAAAAGAAACAAAAACATCTCTTGAGAAAACTAACATGATTTTTCTCGTTTCCACAGGAGTAGAGAAGTCTAATAGTGTGAGCAGACCAAAGTCTAAGAGCACTAAATTGAAGAAAAGTGTATTGCTTAACACTAAGGATAGATGCATTTCTAAGGAGTCAAAGAAGTAAAAAAGTCGTGTAGGCACATTTCTAATAAGAGTGTTACATCGAATTCAAATTCTTTCTAAGAACAAAGCGAATGTATTAAACGCTAATGTTGTAAACATTGTGAATGTTTGTTCGAATGTTGTATGTGTTTGTTGTGGACAAGATGTTTTTACTTAATTACATGAAAAGTATGTTGCTAGATATGCGTTGTCTGTGAATCATATAGTGAAAAGAGCCTTGTTTACTTTCCCCATAGCGGAAAAAACTAAAGTTTTAGGAGCTACCCCCATAGTTGCGGAAAGTAGGTTTAATGTTGCTACCCTCGCAACTGCACCAAATAAGGTCTCTGGTGCTACATCGTTAATTCCAAAATCTAGGCAAGTTAGAACACTTTACATGAAAAAAACATAAAAACAAGTAGGAAGTGGTAGAAATGGTTTGAACATCAACCAAATTTCAGTTGGCCACCTAAAAGCAAAAATGCACAAATAAGTCTGCGTGTAACTGAGAGTAGATCTAATTAGGGATGGCAAAAGCGCCCGAAACCGACGGGGAAAACCGAAACCCGAACCGGTTGGGTTGGGTTCGGGGGCGGGTTCGCGGGTTTGGATACGGGTTCGGGTAGAAATATTATTTTTTTTGCGGGTACGGGTTCGGTTACGGGTTCTAATAATACCCGCCTGTTTACTCGTACCCGTACCCGACCGGTATCCGTACCCGAATACCCGAAATTTATATAAGTAACCCTATCCCTATTCCTTAATTTAATAGCCATATCTTTATATCTTGGTATCTAAAAAAAAAAATTGATCATCACGCCTCCTGACTCTTCAATTCTCACACACATCAACTCATCAACTCTTTGATATTCACACTTTACAATTACTCATGCCTGAGACTTTAATTGTGAGTTTTATCACACACAGAACTCTTTCATCTTCAAAGTTCAGGTTCACAGGTTCTTCTTCTTCACTTCATCTCCTATCTTTTTAATTGTATGATTTGTATAATAAAATATGTCAATTTTTGATCATACATAATTGATAATTAAAATATGTCAACATGGATCATACACGTATTTAATTTGTATAATAAATTTCGGATTTAAAAAAGTTTTAATTAATATTTAAAATAAAGCTCTAATAATCATATCAAATTATCAAGGTTATATAAAATGCATAATTCTGTTCATGTGGTTTATTTTGCTTAACAGTTAACACCATCTCT
Organism: Tanacetum coccineum; assembly: GCA_026074375.1. Taxonomy (NCBI): domain Eukaryota; kingdom Viridiplantae; phylum Streptophyta; class Magnoliopsida; order Asterales; family Asteraceae; genus Tanacetum; species Tanacetum coccineum. Next base: position 11,965 of record BQNB010051460.1, on the reverse strand, counting down.
ATTTTCCTACCATTAGATTACGAGTATATTACGTCCTTGTTCCTTTGTCTTTTTTCTAGTAAATTACAGATGGTCCTTGTCAGTTGTCACACTTTGCCATCCCCACATGGCTACTTATGCCCTTATATGAGTACTATGAATAAATGGCATATTCTTAGTTATGCAATTTCTTTTTTATCTTGGTTTTTATTAATTGTTTTTATGTTAAACCGTCTCTTGTTTAGGACCATGGATATGGATAGAGAAATATGTCAAAGTGATGATACAACACAAGTGGATGGTAATCAAAATCAAAGCGTGAATGGATCTCAAGGAGACGAGTCACAGGAACAACCCTTTCAAGAAGAAGATACAAACTTAATTGGGAATAAGAGGGAACTTACTTTAGATGTATGGCCACACTTCGATAGGAAAATTATAAATGGTGAAGTGAAGGCAGAGTGCAAGTATTGCCATAAGCAATTAGCAGGAAGCAGTCGAAGCGGGACAAGTCACTTATGTGAACACATCACCAAGAGGTGTAAGAGACGAAAAACTAAGGATATACGCCAACAAGTGTTGTTAATGGGTCAGAAAACACTAGGTGGACCTTCAAATCTTTCTTGTTATAGTTTTGATGCGAATATTTCAAGACAAGATCTTGCTGAAATGACAATTATACATGAGTATCCGCTTGTCATGGTTGAGCATCACGGGTTTCGAAAGTTTGTATGGGGTCTTCAACCTCTTTTCGATGTTCCATGTTGAAATACCGTCAAGAGCGACATATTTAAGATGTACGACTTTAAAAAAACACAAAACAATGAGGTATATCTTATTTATCATTATAAACTAATTGAAATATTAGATTAATGACATCATTTATAACATTTATCTATTTAAGGATTCTGGAGAAAAATGCAAGTCAAATCGCAATTACTACAGACATGTGGACATTAAGCAATCAAAAAAATGGTTTCATGACAATTACAGCTCACTATATCGATGATAACTGGAATTTATAAAGTCGACTAATGAGGTATATCTTATACTTTTTGTATGGAACTTTGATTACATGGTTGATGTCTTATGGTTAAAACATGATACGAGTAATATGTGTACAAACCGGGTCTACCTTTTTAAAATCAATTAAGAAGCCATGTCTTAGATGGTTATATGTGACAGGGCTCATAGATGCCAGATCGTTTAAGCAGCTCATCAGTTTACTAGTTAACCTGTAGTTTAAGTTCGTAATTAAGCAAACGACTCATAGATGCCAGATCGTTTAAGCAGCTCATCAGTTTATTATTCTCCTTTTTTCAAGTGCACCTTACCACCCATTGATACATCCCTAACAATTTGCAATTTTTCATTGTTTTTTGTACCAACTTCTTTAGAGTTTTGCAATTTTGGTTAGAAAACAGGTTGTTAACCAAAGGGTAGAAAGCTCAAATGTATATTTCTGTCACCATTTGTTTTCTTATACTCATCTCCGTTGTTGTTCGTGCTCGTTATTCTTTATCAACTGGAAAATCATATAATATATTTAAATTTAAAAAAGTCTGATATATTAAATTTTCGCGCAGGTTTATTTATGTTCCTGCTCCTCATACCGCTGACGTGCTTGCTAATGTTTTGTATGAATCATTGTGTGATTGGAATATAGATAGGAAAATATCAACAGTAACTGTTGATAATTGCACCACTAATGATGCAATGATTCGAGATTTATTAGATAAGCTGCCATTGAGCTCTCTTATCTTGGGGGGAGAACTATTTCATATGCGTTGTTGTGCCCACATAGTAAACTTAATTGTTCAAGATGGCTTATCTGTTCTTGGTGACGGGATAGATAGAATTAGGGATAGTGTTTCTTATTGGACATTGACACCAAAAAGAGTGGAGAAGTTTGAAGAAGCGGCTCGCCATTTGGATATTCCATCATCAAGAACTTTGGCACTTGATTGCAAGACACGTTGGAATTCAACATACTTGATGCTTGAAGTTGCTATCATATATAAGGATGTTTTTAGACGTTTGAAGCAACGGGATGCTCGATATAAAAGTGTTCCAACAGAGAGAGACTGGGATTTAGCTTCTAATATTTGTAAGAAGTTAAAGTTATTTTATAATGTGACTTTGATGTTTTCTGGTACTAAATATCCCACGATGAACACATTTTTCACATCTATATGTGATATAAGATATGAGTTGAATAAGTGGAGGCATGAAGAGGACGAGGTCATCAAGGATATGGCAGAGCAGATGATTTTAAAGTTTGATAAATATTGGTCAGACATTCATGGTTTTATGGGAGTAGCCGCTGTTTTAGATCCACGAATGAAGTTGAAGATTATGAAGTTTTCGTTCCCAAAGCTATATCATTCTAAACAAAGGGCGGAGGAAGAATTCACTAAACTTAAGAAATTTGTGAGTGCATTGTTTATAGAGTATGACCAAGCAGGTAAGGCAAATGTAAGAAACCATGTTAATGGTGTTGGGTCAACTTCTCATATTGATGAAAGTGATGGTGGATTTTTTTCGGGCTATTCCAAGTTTATCGAGGAGGAAGAGGATGAAACTTCAGGTATTATTCTTTTATTGTATTTGACATGTTTGTGTCCGCGTTATATTAAATTTGTTGAGTCACATAAGCAACATTTTACATGTTTCAGACATTACATCTGAGGTTCCAGAAGAGCTTGATCATTACCTTAAAGAGAGAGTTTGCAACCCTAACATGAAGTTAGATATACTAGCATGGTGGAAAATAAATGGTTTAAAGTACCCAGCACTCCAAACAATAGCTAGGGATATATTAGCAATTCCTATTTCAACAGTTGCTTTAGAGTCTTGTTTTAGTACAAGTGGTAGATTGATTACTCCTCATCGCAGCCGCCTTAAACCAAATACATTGGAAGCTTTAATGTGCTCTCAAAGTTGGTTAGTAAATGAGATACAAGGTAACCAATTAGTTCATCTTATTAATCATAAAGATTTAATTCTAACCTTACTGATTGCATTTTTTTGTTATACATATATTTATGCAGAAAATTGTTCAAAAGAGTTTGAAGCATATGATCAAACTATTGAATACGACACTGATGATAGTGATGAGGTAAATATATATTATGTTCATAATTTTTTTGTGTGTTTAATATATCTTCTTGTGTGTTTATTTTCATTTGGAATCACATAAAAAAGCACTTGTGTGCTTTTAGAATAAGCTTTAAAGGATAAAGTAGGAAGCTTACAGTTTTGGGTTTAGCTGAAATCGGAATAAGGGAATAAGCTCCTTACACAAGCTACTCTAAAGACCCCCTCAATAGTTGGCTCACATATTAGTGCTTTACTTTTAAGTCTTATTCTTAATCTGATTTATTGGTTCCTTGACCTGACAAAAAAAGCTTAGAACTATGTTGATTCACAATTATGTAATACAATTAAATTGATCAAGTAATATTGTACATCCGTTGTTTGTTCCACAGTTGGTTGCAACAGTAAGGACAATGGTAACATTCAGAATGTTCAACTTTTAAGTTTATTATTATTAGTTTTATTGGTTTTTTTATAATATATTGTAGGATGGTAGTAACAACTAAAAAAGTGGCTTGACATTTTGGGAAATAAAGAACTTAAGCAGAGCTCGTGACTTCAAGTTGATAATTGATGGCAAATTGATAAAGATTGCTGAAAGAACTGGATCGTATTAGTTACATTTTGTATGCATTAAGATCTCTGTGATCAAACATATTCGGATTTTGTACTTTTTGAATTTTTATCATGATTTGTTCGGCTCGTTAAATCGCATGCTATGATATTGAAGTAGTTTTCTTTATCTTCTAAAAACTAGATTGAAAATTGGTTGGTTTGATTAATTTTATTTTTAGGTTAACAATCGTATGATATAATATAAAGTTTACATCTTTATAATTTTGTGAACCATGAAATCAGGAACAGTTTTTTCTGTATGTGTCAAAGATTTTTAAAAACATTATTGAATCAGTCAATAACTACTATACATTATCTCCTACATACCTGTACATGTAGTAGTAGTTACCTAAAAATGGTTATCAATCACACGATCTACTACCTTGTCAATCTATAAATATCTGTTAAAATGCAAGTGTTATCATCAGTGTATGTTGTGAAACAAACCCACAATCTATTTAAGATGGTTAATCAGTCTTTTCTTATCAGCAACATTAACGCAGTGAAAGATAATTTCTCCATGAATGTGAAGGTTGTTCGTCTGTCGGGGCAGTATTACTATAGTGGTGACACTTTGGCTAGCATGGACATGATTCTGATGGATCAAGAGGTCTGAATTTTCAATATGCTAATTTTTGTTTATAAACAATTTTTTCATAGGTTTGTAACTATTGCATATTTATGTTTTTGTTTATTAGGGTTC